>QRFJ01000028.1:2094523-2171147 GCA_006176705.1 Cocos nucifera | reverse complement strand
TTGCTCACGTTAGGATGAGGTTCTCCTCCTGTTCCTAACGAGCTGTGGGAGCACATAAGGGCCGTTGTCAGAGCCTCTCCCCCCATCTCGTCTAAAATGAATGAGGCCTTCGACTTTGCTCACGTTAGGACGAGGTTCTCCTCCTATTTCCTAATGGACTGTGGGGGCACATAAGGGCCATTGTCAGGGCCTCTCCCCCCATCTCGTCTAAAATGAACGAGGCCTTCGACTTTGCTCACGTTAGGACGGGTTCTCCTCCTATTCTAATGGCTGTGGGGGCACATAGGGCCGTTGTCAAGCCTATCCCCCATCTCATCTAAAATGAATGAGGCTTCGACTTTGCTCACGTTAGACGAGGTTCTCCTCCTGTTCCTAGCGGCTGTGGGGGCACACGGGACCGTCGCAGGCTCTCCCCCCATCCCGTCTTTGGCGAGGCCTTTGACTTTGCTCGTGCAGGACGAGGTTCTCCTCCTGTTCCTAGCCGGCTGTGGGGGCACATCCGGACCGTCGTCCGAGCTTCTCCCCCCATCCCGTCCTTCGCGAACGGGGCCTTTGACTTTGCTCGTGCTGGACGAGGTTCGCCTCCTGTTCCTAGCCGGCTGTGGGGGCACATCCGGACCGTCGTCCGAGCTTCTCCCCCCATCCCGTCCTTCGCGAACGGGCCTTCGACTTTGCTCGTGCTAGGACGAGGTTCTCCTCCGTTCCTAGCGGGACATTTCCGCTCGCTTTTTCCCAGCGACCCTGAAACGATAGTGTCGAGCAACAAGGTTTATTGAGGGAAACTATGGTAGTACATTCTCAGTTTTCGAGTTCCAAGGTCGGGAAGCGCTAGTCCTCCGAGCTCCTTTAGCGATAGGTTCCAGGTCGGATGACCTCTACCACTTCGTACGACCTTCCCAATTTGGGACGAGCTTCCCTTGACTCTGGGGCTGAGAGACGCTGCTCGTCGGAGCACCAAGTCCCCAACTCTGAACGCCTTGTTTGACTCTGAATTGTAATACCGAGCCACCTTCCATTGGTAGGTGGCCTCCGGATGCGGGCTGCCTCCCTCTCTTCTAGAAGGTCGAGGTTGGCTCTGAGGTCCTGGGGGTTGAGTTGCTCGTTGAAGCCACGATTCGAGCAGACGGAGTTTGAGCTCGATCGGGATGACTGCCTCGGTCGAAGGCCAAGGCGAAGGGTGTCTCGCCCGTCGGTACCCTCCGGTTGTTCGGTATGCCCAGAGGACGTGGTAGATTCGTCTGCCCAGGCCCCTTTGCCCTGTCGAGCCTCGTTTTGAGGCCTTGCAGTAGGTCCGATTGGTCACTTCGGCTTCCCCATTGGCTTGCGGATGAGCCACCGATGTGAATGATGGGAGACGTTTAGTCCTTCGCAGAATCGGCAAACCGGGCTCCAGCGAACTGTCGCCCATTATCGGTTATGAGGGCCGGGGCAGGCCGAACCGGCAGATCAGCATCTTCCAGACGAAGTCCTGCACCTTGGCCTCGGTGATCTTCGCTAGTGGTTCCGCCTCGACCCACTTGGTAAAGTAGTCAATCGCGCCAGGAGGAACTCCGTTGTCGGACGCCGTTGGGAAGGGGCCGAGATGTCCATTCCCCACTGCGCGAAGGGCCAGGGTGCAGTGAGCGGAGTGAGTTCGGACGCGGCTGCCTTTGCACGCTGCGTCTTCTGCAGCGGTCACATTTCTTACGTATTCCGTGGAATCACGAAGTAGGGTTGGCCAGTAGTACCCTTACCGAAGTAGTCTTTGCGATAGGATCTGGCTCTGCGTGACTCCCGCAGAGTCCTTCGTGGACATCCTGTAGCGCGATGTAGGCCTCAGGGGTCGGAGCACCTCAGCAATGGGAGGGAGTACGACCTTTTATATAACCTCCCTCGTACAAGACGTAGCGGGAGGCTGACTCCTGAGCTCCGAGCTTCTCTCCGGTCGTGAGGGAGGACCCCTTCTTCGAGGTAGGCGATCAGCGGGTCGATCCAGCTGGGCTCGAAGTCCGTCCGCAGGATGGCCTGAGGTTCTTCGGTGGTTGGGCACTCAGAGTTTCAGAAACACTTCTTTTGTAGTCGGCCGGGGCAGAAGTGGCCAACTTGGAGAGAGGTCGGCCCTTGTATCCCGGTCCTTGGGATGTGCGAATGTCGAAGCTGTCGAAGGCTGGTATTAAGTTCTTCACCTTCCCGAGGTACATCACCATGCTTTCTCCCGCGCCTCGTAGCTGCGCCGACCTGACCGACCACCACGGGAATCGCTTAGACTTGAAGCCGACCCACCTTCAATTCCCTGGCTATCTGCAGCCCGACTATCAGCGCTTCATACTCGGCCCCATTGTTGGTTGTGGGAAACTCGAAGCGCAGTGCGTACTCGGTGACGATCCCCTCGGGGCTAACCAGGACCAGCCCTGCGCCGGCCCCGCTAGAGTTGGATGAGCCATCCACGTGCAGAACCAGGCGCCTTCAAGAAGGTCGGCCCTTTTTCAGGGAGCTCGACCGCCACAGCTCGCTTCGTTGGCTTGGTCTCCCCCGATGATAATCTCGCTGATTCAAGTTCGCTTCAACTGGTGCGGTGCATTCCAGCACGAAGTCCGCCAGTATCTGAGCCTTGATCGATGGCTGGCCGGTAATTGATGTCGAACTCCGTGAGCTCGATCGCCCATTTGGCGATTCTTCCTGAAGCGTCTGCTCGGTGGAGGACGGCTCTTATTGGTTGGTCCGTGAGGACCGTTATGGTATGCTCCTGAAAGTAAGGTCGGAGCCTCCTGGCAGCGATTAGAAGACAGTAAATTAATTTTTCTAACTTGGAGTACCTGGTCTCCGCGTCCCTCAAGGCTCGGGTCACGTAGTAGACTGGTTGTTGCGCCTTCGCATCTTCCCTGACCAGGACAGCCGCCAGGGCCATTGGAGAGACAGCTAGGTATAGGAGCAGCCTTCTCCAGGTTCGGGCTTGCCAGCAGCGGGGCGCGCCGAGGTAGTTTTTGAGCTCCTCGAATGCCTGTTTACACTCCGCTGTCCAGCAAAAATCTTTCGGTCGCCTGAGGACCTGGAAGAAGGGCAGGCACCGCTCGGCCGACCTCGAGACAAAGCGGTTTAGGGACGCCACCTTCCCAGCCAGGCGCTGAACTTCCTTAATTATTTTCGGGGCAGTCATCTCCTGAATGGCTCGGATTTTCTCGGGATTTGCCTCGATTCCGCGTCTCGACACCATGAATCCTAGAAATTTTCTGGAGGTCACGCCGAAGGCGCATTTGGTCGGGTTCAACTTCATCTTGTGCCTCCTAAGCGCACCGAAAGTTTCTTCAAGGTCGGCGAGGTGGTCTGTCGAGGCTCGGCTTTTGCTAGCATGTCGTCCACGTACACCTCCATGTTGCGGCCGATCTGCCCCTTGAAGACCTTATTGACCAAGCGCTGGTAGGTGGCTCCTGCATTCTTGAGTCCGAAAGGCATGACCCTGTAACAATAGAGACCTCGGTCAGTAATAAAGGTGGTCTTTTCTTCATCCTCGGGCGCCATGCGTATCTGGTTATAACCAGAAAATGCATCCATAAAAGTGAGGAGCTCGTGGCCCGAGGTTGCGTCCACCAGCTGATCGATCCTCGCCAGGGGGTAGCTGTCCTTTGGGCAGGCTTTGTTCAGCTTCTTGAAGTCGACGCACATCCTCCATTTGTTGTTTGCTTTTTTGACGAGGACCACGTTCGAGACCCAGGTCGGATAGTTGACCTCCCGGATGAGTCCGGCTTCGAGGAGCTTATCCACTTCTTCGGCTACCGCCTTCTGTCTCTCTGGGGCTTGGTGGCGCAACTTTTCTCTGATGGGTCGGTGCCTTGGGTCGATGGCCAGCCGATGTTCTATAACATCGGTGTCGTCCCTGGTACATCCGCTGGGGCCCAGGCGAAGACGTCCGCATTCCTTCTGAGGAAAGCGACGAGCTGTCCCCTAACCTCGGCCGCCAAGTTGGAGCCGATCCGCACCTCATGCCCCGGGTCTCCATCGTGTAAGGACACAGGGACGAGGTCTTCCGCAGGTTCGCCCCGTTCTTCAGTGAGGTCGTCGCGGGCGTCCAGTCCATCAACAAGGTAAGGGTCGGGCCGGTCTCCCCCGCGCAGGGCGACTGAGTAGCAGTACTTTGCCAGGGCCTGGTCTCCTCTGACCTCGCCGACTCCGTGGCTCGTCGGAAATTTCATCTTTAAGTAGTAGGTTGACACTACCGCCCGGAGTGCATTAGGCCGGGTCGCCCAGGATTGCATTATAGGCGGACGGGGTTCTCACGAGAGAAGTTCGACCGCGCCTTGGCAATTTTGGGGATTGGCCCCGTCACCGCCAAAGTCACCATGCCTCGACCGGAAGGCGTGTCCGGCAAATCCTACCAGGGGGGAATTTACAGGTCCTAAGCGGGTGTCAGGTAGGGACATTTTAAGAAGGCATCGTAAAACAATATGTCCGCCAAACTTCCATTATCCACCAAAATGCGGCGTACATCATAATCAGCGACGTTTAAAGAGATTACAACCGCATCGTTATGTGGAAATCGGATCCCTTGGGCGTCTGCCTCGGTGAAGGTCACGGGCTCCGAGGTCCTCTACCTCTTCGCCGGTCCCTCGGATCCGTCGGTCTTTCCCCGCTGCGATCCTCCCGAGACGGTGTTAATGATGCCGAGAGGCGGCCGATCCTCCTGCCGATCCTCCCCATTCGGCGGCAACATTCTCGGCCGATCTTCTCGCTCTTTAGGTTGTCTTTGCAGGAATCGGCCAAGCCTGCCCCGCCGGACCAGCTCCTCGATTTCGTCCTGGAGCTGGATGCACTCCTCGGTATCGTGACCGTGGTCACGGTGGTAAAGGCAGAACTTGTTGGGGTTGCATTTTCTGGGATGGGAACGCATTCTCTCCGGCTCCGGAAGTCGTCCCTTGATCTCCAGCAGCACTTGAGCCTTCGGGGCATTGAGGGGGGCGTAGCTGTGAAAACGCCATCGGAGGGGAGAACCTTGGCGCGGAGAGGAACCTTGTCGCAGGGGAGAACCTCGGCGCCGGGGGGAACTTCGGCGTCGGGGGGGACTTCGGTGCCGAGGGGAACTTCGGCGTGCCCTTCCGTCGGTGGCTTCCCACCCCCGAGCCTGAGGTGGAGTCCGGGCTCGCCCGCGACCAGGGGGAGTTCGGGAGCGCAGCCAAGCTTCGGTGCGCTTTCTTTCTTCGGCGGGCCTTCCCGCTCTGCCTACTCGTCGCTTGTCGCGAGCTTCATTATCCTTGGCCTCAAAAGCCTCCTCTGCCCGGGCATAGCTTTCGGCCCGAGCTAGCATGTCAGCGAAATCCCTGGGATATTTCTTTTTCAGGGAGAACAACAGGTCGTTCTTCTGAGGCCGCCCTTGAGGGCGGCCATAGCAACTGATTGGTCCAGGTTCCGGACTTCCAGCGCGGCAGCGTTGAATCGGGTGACGTAAGCCCGGATGGGTTCCCCCTCTTTTTGCCTGATGGCCAACAAGGAATCCGAGCCTCTGCGCGGCCGTTTGCTGCTGACGAAGTGGGCCGCGAATTATTGACTCATTTGGTCAAACGATAGGATGGTGCCCGGCTTAAGCGCCGAGTACCAATTCCTGGCCGCTCCCTTGAGGGTAGAAGGGAAAGCCCGACACAAAATGGCATCAGGCGCGCCATGGAGCAACATCGTTGTCCTGAAGGCCTCCAAATGATCGACCGGGTCGGTGGTCCCATCGTAGCTTTCAAAATGCGGGAGCTTGAAGTTCGGCGGTACCTGTTCCTGCATAATTTTCTGTGAGAAGGGAGGATCAGTGCAAATATCGTTACCACGGGAGGAAGGAGTATGAAGAAGTTCTTCTATGCGTCGTTCCATCTCCAAGAGCCTTTGATCCAGGAAATCTTCGCGATCCTTAATCCCCAAGGTCTTCTCGTGGAATAGGTGTGAAGCCTCTCCCTGGGTCGAGCCGCGGTCCGAGCAGGGGCTCTTTGCCGGCTGCCCTTCTCTCCCGAGGGCCGGAGGTCGGGTAGCCCACATCGGTCGCTCCTGGACTGGGTTCCCGGGCTCCGGGGAACCCCGCGCCGATCGAGTGGGCGCCGGACCTCGCGAATGCGTGGCCTGCACTGCCTGCACCGCCTCCGTAAGATCGTGGACCTGCTGGGTAAGCAGGTCGAACCGCTCCACATCTACCGCGAGTACGGAGTGGGCCCGTGTTGCCGGGGCCGGAGTGGGAGCGGACGGACCCGAACGGGATCGGGCCGCGGAGGCTGCCGACCTCCGGGTCGAGGCTCTTCTGGGGGGCATTTTTCTTTTCAGAAAAGGAATACTGAAGAGGGAGAAGAGAGATCCGGAGCAGGGGAAGGAAATCATCGCCGAGCACTCCTTTAAGAACAAGGGAACCTCGAAGGTTCAGTCCCTTCTTCCAGCGCCAATCTGTTGGTGCAGGAATCCATCGCCGCCAGAGGTCGCCGAAATCGAGGCCGCTGAGCGCCGCCGGGGACCTGCAAAACGAAGTCCCGTCCGGAACCGGTGGGGTGGTGGCTCCGGCAGGACCCTCCGACGGTCAAGTTAGTTTCCGGCCAACAGTAATGGAGTGCTCGGAATGAGTTCCGGAGCTTAGAGATGTGGAGGAGAGCTTAGAGAGTCGAGAGTTCAGAGAGCTTAGCCTTAGTATGTCGGGAGGGGTCCTTTTATAGCGGAGCTTAGTTGATGGTGACGGCTGTGCCGTCTGGCAGAGAGTCGTCGGGCAGCATGGAGTTTGGTACGGAGAGGAAGGCGTCGTCCGGTGGATCGTGGGAGCCATACTGGCGAGTCGTGGGCCGCATGGAGTCCGGTACGGAGAGGACGGCGTCGTCTAGTGGATCGTGGGAGCCATACTGGCACGTCGTGGGCCGCATGGAGTCCGGTACGGAGAGGAAGGCATCGTCCGGTGGATCGTGGGAGCCATACTGGCGAGTCGTGGGCCGCATGGAGTCCGGTACGGAGAGGACGGCGTCGTCCGGTGGATCGTGGGAGCCATACTGGCGAGTCGTGGGCCGCATGGAGTCCGATACGGAGAGGAAGGCGCCGTCCGATCTTGCTGCAGGCGACAGTTCGTCCGGAGGAGTTCGGACTTGTAACAGAGTTCGGCCGAAGGGAAAACCAGGGAGGAGCTCGGCTGGCTGAAGGGTCGGCCATCTGTAGAGTTCGGCCGAGGGACGATTGCTGAGGAGTTCGCCCGCCTGGAGTCGGTCCGAAGGGGTTCGGCCGCTTGGGCTCGCCTGGAGTCGGTCCGAAGGGGTTCGGCCGCTTGGGCTCGCCTGGGGTCGGTCCGAAAGGAAAACCCGGGAGGAGTTCGGGTGGCCGAACGGGCGTCTGGGAGGAGTCCGTCTCCCGAAGAAGTCCTGCCGCTTGGAGTCTAAGGAGCTCGGCTGGCGGTGGGAGTTCGACCCGGAGCCTGGCGCTGGGGAGTTCGGCAGCTAGGTAGTTCGGCCCGGACCTTGGCGCAGGGGAGTTCGGCCTCTAGGCAGTTCGGCCCGGACCTTGGTGCAGGGAAGTTCGGCCTCTAAGCAGTTCGGCCGTGTTAGGGGCTCGGCCTGGCGCCTGGCGCTGAAGCTCTTCAGCGGCTACTGGTTACATTGGGCTGAGCGTCGGGCCGGGCTTCGGCAGGAGCGGGATTTATCCCCAACAATGGGTATAAATGTCCCTCTGACTTGAGATCACCATGGTGACTTTCAAGCAACTCACTGTATTTTGGTGTCGGACTATCTGAATTTTTAATTTAGTAATGAAAGATTTCTGAGCACGGTCAAGTACTTATGGAGTCGGTGTGTGTATCAAGATGGGATTGATCACTCCTGATTTCAGGAGCTGTATTTAATTGTATTTCAATTTAACAAAATCTTGGCCAGAGTAGTCTTAGTGAGGAGTCACGGGACTAATTGCTTTGAGACACGATATAGATGTATTTTTTAGGGTTGACAGTCTAAACCTGATTCATCTATTATACAAAGGTCATAGGGATAAATTATACGATAACCATATTCACATAGGTTCTAAATATTGCGATTACGATTATTTGATCTATTCGGACATCGGGTACCATTGCTAGATGGTTACTTCGATTAGTATAGAAATTAATTTTTATGCTATCGACTTAGGTTCGGACCGGTGGGGTCATACACATTGGGAGTTCCTACATGATTTGATGGTTGATCAAGAGTTTCATTGGTTTGGGACTCTATGGTCAAGAGTTCCACTAGACTGGGACTCTATGACCAAGAGTCCTACTGGACTGGAACTTTAAGTCCGACTTATCTGAGACTCTCTGATCAAGAGTCTCATTAGTTTGAAACTCTATGGTCAAAGAGTCCCACTAGACTATGACTCTATGATCAAGAGTTCTACTGAACTGGAACTCTGAGTTCTACTTACCTGAAACTCTCTGATCATAAATTCTGATAATCTAGGACACTATGATCAAGAGTCCTACTGGACTGAAACTTTATGACCAAGAGTTCTACTGGACTGAAACTTTAAGTCCTACTCATTTAGAACTCTCTGATCAAGAGTTTCACTAGTCTGAGACTCTATGATCATGAGTTTGATTCGTTTGGAACATTGGGTTCAAGAGCCACTGATTTAGGACTCTTTAAGAGTTTCATGTTGATAGGACTCTATTATCCAGTAATCTATTCGATTTGGACTCAAATATTTTTAAAGAATTAATTAGCAATTTAATTACTGATTAGCTCAATTTGATTAAGCAATGAGAATTCAATTAAGTTTGATTGAATTTGATTCGATTGGATTTGATCCAATCAGATCATGAGATGACTTAATTGCTATGAAAATTTTGATCCTGATTTGATCAGGATATAGATCTAATTAATTTTTAATTTAATTAAAATTTTATTAAATTAGATTAAGTCTAATTTGGTTGGATTTAATCTGATTTAATTAGATCTAGATTAATTGGTTTGGTTGAAATCAATTAGGACCAAGTCAAATGAAGTTTGAATTCAAATTCTCTCATTTTTGACTTTTTCACTCTACTTTCCACACTCTCTCTTTTGTTTATCGAATATTTTTTGAGAAATAAAAATGCGCATGCAGAAGGAGAGTCCTTCTACATGTTAAACATAAGGGAGGGGGCGTTGGATAAGGATAGGAGGCTCATTTGATTTTTGAAATCAAGTGAGTGGTTAAAACCTCTCAAGCACTCGATCTTTATCATTTTCTATATAGTTTTCTCATGGTATTCACATCCATAAATTATGAGAATATTTGTGCGTACATGAGAAGGGATTAGCATTATGTGATAAAAATTTTAGAGTATTTGGGCATCAGTTCTGAGCGAAAAAAATCTTGAAGTGAAGGTGAACAAGATCTTGCAACACTTTACTTTTCCCTCATCTCTGTCTTCTCTTATGATTTTCATCTCTAAGGATATCCTATTTTTAGATATAATCTAAATAAGGATTATAGATCTAAAAGTTATCTTTTCATAAAAACTTATTTCATAGAAAAACTCCATACAAAGAGGGCGTGATAGAATTTTTAGTGTGTTAGGATTTTTGGGCCAAGTGAAATCCTAGATCTGGAAATCTGGGTTTGGATGGAGAGATCGAGTGCTATGAGCATCGGATCGCGACCAAATTTGAAACATATCTTCATCATCCTTCAATATTTATATTTTAACTTTTTAGAATATTTAAAAAATTAAAAAATATATAATTGATCATGATCAGCCATCGAAGGCTTCGGTAAGGAGCTAACACTCCAGTGGGGCTGATCGAGATCAGAAGCTCCATGTGGACTAACCGTAGAGGTCAGACACATGTATGGCTATGACGTGATACTAAAGTATTATCTGATGGACTTAGATTATGGTGATCGATTATCCATAAAAAAATATTATGTTATGAACACATAGATATAGTAAATAGTTTATTACATAGTTTTATTTTCAGATCTATTGATGTATGCATGTGTATTATGTTTAGATCCTAATGTGTAGAGTTAAATAATCTAATATAATTAGTAGATAATTAATTAAATTAATTATTTTTTATTGCATCATTGCTATTTTTGAAATATTTTTTAAAAGTAGCATGGCAAATCCTATACTATTTTCTTCACTTTCAGATGATGATGTTACTCCATGATGTATCAGATGCTATTCTTTATCGAGTTTTTCCATCCACTTTGAAGGAAGCAACCAAAAATTGGTACTCTATATTTAAACCAGGTATCATCTTTTTCTTCGATCAGATGAGCCATCAATTCGTGGCTCACTTCATCAGCAGCCAATGCTCCCACCGAGGTTCGGACTCCCTCGTTAATATTAAGTAGAAGAAAGAAAAGTCCATTCGGGCCTATGTCATTCGATTTAATGCTACTGCACTGAAGATCCATAATCTGAACCAGTCTATCGCTATGGCCACACTAAAGGATGGCCTTCAGAAGAACAATCTGCTATTCTTCTTGGAGAAGAAGTACCTCAGAAATTTTGCTAATATGCTGGCCCAGGCTGAAGATTACGTCCGAGCAGAAGAGGCCTTTAAGGCCAAGGATGGTGAAGCTATTGAAGAGCAACGAGCAAGCAAGACGAGTATGCCAAAAGCTGGAGAAAGATCGAGCAAAGCTCGACCGCGCTCCAAAACTCTCTCCGAGCGCAAGCGAGTTTGAATCCCTCTCTGAGCTCAAAAATAAAGAAGCCCTAACAGAAGGGCACGATGGAGCTCCCCCCTCAAAAGGTTCTATAATTATGCTTTCCTCAATACTCCAAAAATCCAAGTGCTGATGAAAATCAAGGAGCAGCTGTCGAGATTGGAGAGGATACATACTTATTCTGACAAGCGCAATCCCAATAAATACTATTTCTACCATCATGACCATAGTCACGATACTGAGAAATACGTTTAGCTCCAAGACAAGATCGAGGAGCTCATCATATGAGGTTGGCTTGATCGATTTCTACAGCATCGACCTGAGAAAAGAGAGGATTGGCCAAGGGCACTGCCATAACCAGAACCACCAAGGAGGGAGGAAAAATAAAAAGATCGATCATCCCTCGATTTCATCAACACCATCTTTGGAAGACTTCGATAAGAGAAGGTCGATGGATCTGGGGGATCGACAAAGAGGTAGAGAACTAAGGAGACCCTAACTTTCACTGAAGTAGATGCCTAAAAAGTTTAGTTCTCGCATAATGATGCAGTTGTAATTGCTTTAAATATTATAAACTATGATGTATGACGTGTTCTTGTTGATAATGAAAGTTTGATCGATATCTTATTTTATGATGCTTTCTCCAAAATGTCTATACCTCATAGTCGGCTTGGACCAATGAACTCCCCATTGATAGGCTTCACTGATGATGTAGTACCAATTGAAAGCGTAATAATTTTGATTATGGCTGCAGGATAATATCCGAAATAGTCTAGGGCATAGGTGAACTTTCTGATAGTAAAAGCTCCATCGACTTATAATACAATCCTCGGTCAATATGATCTAAACGCACTTCGAACAGTAGTGTCGACATACTATTTGAAAATGAAATTTTCAACAAGCTTGGGATCGAAGAAGTCAGAGAAGATCAAGCCCTGATGAGGCATTGCTATTTAATTGCCTTACAGAGGAGTGAGCAGCCAGGTTCTTATCCGGTCGATGGGTTGGATGTCCGCGATGATCTAATGGAAGAGCGTGAAGAACCTCTTCGATCAATCCCACTCATATCGAGCCTTATCGGTAGACTACGACGAACTTTCCTCCAGCAGATGGATCTTCTCTCTCGCCATCTTAAGATCGGGTTTAAGAGAGCTGATCTTTGCCGTTAGTGCCCAAGATTTATCACTGACATTCTTCTTGAGCTCGATGATCTCCTTCTCGAAGCTATCTTTTTAGATGCTGAAGCTCGCGGAGCCCTTCATATATAGATTATGGAGGCGAGTGACCTCTTTGGTCACCTCTGAAGCATTCCTCCAAGAAGCTTGAAGATCATCCTCCATCCTCTTCAACTTTTTCTTCAAGTGGTGTACCTCCTTCTTTAAACTTTTTATTAGAGGTTTAAGTGGAACTCCCTAAGGTAAGGGGTCGGCGTCGATTGAGGATGGTGGGTTACGACTCTAGTTATTGAAAGGATACTGGATAACACATGGCACAACATCAATATGAGGAAAGGCATGGACAAAAGTAAATTTGCTTTCATTTAACAAAAAACTTTCACATACAAAAAAAAGAATAAAATAATAATATACAACTATCAAAGGTCCTCGATCTTTGGAGGAAAAATGATGGAGGAGCTCGGCACTCCAGGGATAGCTGCGGACTCGGGAGTGGGTTCGACCTGTGCTTTGATAGCGACCGTGGGCTCCTGCACGGCTTGGGCACCTCGACAGTGGGCTCAGAGGAGTCGGGGACTACTTCGATGGGAGAGGAGTCGACCGCAACTCTGGATGGCCTCGCTTCTTCATCAGATTCCTCTTCCAGAAAGCTGAGGTCAAGCTTGAAAAACCTCCGGGCCACCCTATCTTCATAGAGTTCGAAGCTCTTTATGAACGCCTCTTGGCCGAATGTGATGTTCAAGTCCTTCATTTCGGAGGAGGCTTTGAACTCCTCCATGACTCAGGCTGCCACCTCCAAAGTAGACTTTAACATTTGAGCATCCAGCTCGGCAACTCTAATCTCGACCTCCTTCTTCTTCTGCTCCTCCAAGATCAATGCAACCTTGAGCCTGGTCAAGACGAGCTCCTTCCTCCGAAGCGCCCTTCGAAGATCCTCATTTTCCACTGCCTTCTCCTCCATGAGGTGCTTGACCTCGGCG
Source organism: Cocos nucifera (assembly GCA_006176705.1). NCBI lineage: Eukaryota > Viridiplantae > Streptophyta > Magnoliopsida > Arecales > Arecaceae > Cocos > Cocos nucifera. Next base: position 2,158,387 of record QRFJ01000028.1, on the reverse strand, counting down.
ACCTTCCCACGCAAGCTATCAACCTCAGCCCGAAGGTCCCCGTGGACCTTCGACACTTCTGCCTCCTAGTGACATATCCTCTTGAGGTGAGCTAGTATGTGATGGCTCGACTGTCATGGATGAGTCACGATAAGATAAAAATGATAACAATAAATACATATATACGATGAAAGGGCAATATGGCAAGATGACTACCTTAAGGAAAGTTCCAAGGGATTCCCAGATGAATTACGTCTGATCGAGGTCGGCTAGGCGGTTCACCTCTCCGGGCAAGACGAACTTATCAATCAGGTCTCGGATGATCTCTAGATTGCCGAAGGGGTCTACCCCCAGGTCGTCGCCACCGCTGTCGCTCGACTCGCCCGGACGAGTCTTTCGGGCCACCTTCGCAATAGCAACCCTCTTCTTCTTCTTATCGTCTCCGACCCTCTCGTTGAGGGGCTCCAGCACCGACACCCAAGCGGGAAGACTCGAGGGTGCGGGGAGTTGAGGGTCCTTACCCCCGATGTTGCCCTCGATGATTGAGAGGACCTTGGCACTCAGAGTGACTTCGGAAGCAGCCACGGGGATATCCAAAACCTTGGAGTTGGGGCCGCCGACCTTCATCCTTTTCGAGTTTTCACCTGGAGCCACCTCCTTTCTCTTCTTAGCATACAGACCCTTGGCGAGCCTCTCGGCGGTGTCTGAGTCCATTTCTACAGCAAAGAAAAAATCGCGATCAGCCAAGGTATGCGTCAAATTTTACAAAAGCCATACATGTATGCAAATGCGTTTAATATCGATAGGATCAAGAGGGCTCGGACCAAGATTAAACAAGATCTGTTCCTTTAAAAGCTTGGGAAGATCGGAAGCTCGATAAGACTTGAGCCTGTTAGAAGGCTCGAGGTCGGCTCCGTCCAAGCTAGGAGCTCGACGGACGGATTCCCTAAGAAAGCCCTAGGGGAAAAGGTCAAACTGCAAGGTTGGGCATCGGACGAAGAAGTACTTCTCTTTTCAGTTATGAATGAAAGAAGGAGCACCTTTCAGTAACTCCTTACCAAACTGAGAAAAGAAATACTATCGGTCCTTTGCGGAAGGATGGTGTTTGAAGGTGTAGAAATTTTGGAACAGAGAGACTGTCGGCTGAACTTCGACCAAGCGATAGAGGAAAAGAAAACTGATTGCGAATCAAAAGAAGTTCGGTACTACAGAGGCAAAGAAGATGTTCAAAAAGCAAAATAGGATGACTACGAAGGAAGGAGGTGGAAGTTGAAGCCCGGTATGTAAGACTTCAAGATACAAATAAAATCGATCGATCGGAGGCGAACTAGCACGGTCATCTAATCCTGAGATCTGAAGGTCGTACTTTGGTGGGATCCCGTATCGAATCCTGATTAGAAAACGATCATTCGAAGTGAGAATGGAAGGAATGATGTTCGGAATGAAAGGCTGATGGGCTATGTTCCTGAGCTCAACTTTGGTCAGGGAGGCAGGGTCTAGGAAGGCCGATTCGGACAAACTCCAAGAACCGATGGATTGGAAAGCTTTGAAAGACATGCAGATCAAAGTAAAACCCCTCCTCCCCCCGAAAAATTTTGAAAAGTAGGAAAAAATGAAGTGCAAAAACTTGTACGGAAAGACCGAAAGAATAAGGAGTAAAAAAGGCAAGAGTAATTGATAATAGGTGTTGAGAGGCTGATCTAAGTTGGTTGGGGATGACAAAGAGATAATGGGTGTGGCGAAAATCGGATGGAGGAATGCCTGAAATCAGAAAAGACGAAGGAAGGAATTGAACTCTCGGACGGAAGAATAGTGGGAGCCAAAGGAAGAAGGTGACTCGGGCGAAATGAGTTTCAGAGGAGAAAGAATGCCTTAAATAGCCGAAAAGAGGCTCGAGGTGGTTATGATTGCGAGTCACCTTCGGTTGATTTGTGTGCACCACGTGTCCCACTCATCCTGACTGGGGAGTGGCAACGGGCAAATCTTTAATTACACCGCACTTAGGGTAGTGTTGCGGTGAAAAATTTGAAGGATTGTCTTCTCAAAGTCATTTTGAATTTAAATAGCTTCGACGTAAGTGCGGTAAATGCCAAAATGTCCCATCTTGATGAGCGCGAAAAGCCAAAAAGGACTTCGACAGCCGCATCTACACTCCTTTCCTTCAAGTTTCAAACTTAGGGGGACTATTGTTGGGGGTGAACCTGCTCCTACCGAAGTTTGATCAGATATCTGATTGCTGAATGATTCCGTTTGGTGGCGACAACCAAGATTAACCCTCGATCGAATTCGTAAGATCCCTCCAGACCTCGCCTAAATGAGCTTGAATGGTAGGGGTGGTCGAGCTCCTCCACCCCAGGCAGTCAACTTTTCTCGATCGCAAGTCTTCTAAACTTCTCCTTCAATCGGACTTCTCCATCCCAGGCAGGCTTCTTTCGACATTCCTCCAACCGACCTTCCCCGATCATAAGTGTTCCGAACTTCTCCGACGGTCAGACTTCTCCATCAGTCAGACTCCTTCAAGATTTCATCCTCAATGAGATTTCTCCATCAGTTGAATTCTTTTTGAATCCTTCCAATAGAACTTCTTTCGGATTCCTCCAGTGGACTTTCTTCAAAATTTCTCCAATGGACTTCCAAACTCCTTCCGATTGAACTCTCTGCAGTCACCTAGAAGGACCTCCATGCCTATGCGGATCTAGCAATCTGTATAGCATGAATCCACTTACACACGGACAATCCTGAAGGAATCCGAACTTCTCTAAAATTGATGAAACTTGAAGCTCTTCGCCGCCAGTACCTATCTCCTCCGAACTTCAAGTATTAAATTCCAATGGATTGGTACGTCACGACAACGAACATCACTCTCCACAATAAACTCCACGTGGCCTAAACAACATACTACTCAGCAGTTACGGCTGTCACCATTAGTTTGTTATAGGCTCTATCTATAAAAGAAACTCTCTAGATATATTTTTTCTAAGCACTCTTCTCTCTCTCTCTCGAGATTCTACCATTTTTTTTCTTGAGCACTCCATTTTTATTGGCCGAAAGAGCTGACTTGATCGTCAGAGGATCTTGCTGGGGCCACCATCTCCGACTCCAATCGAGATTTATTTTGCAGATCACCGACGACGACCTCCTCCTCTCCGACTCCAGCATGGATTTCGACATCAATCAGATTTCACACTAATAGATTGCATTAAAAGAAAATAAATTAAAAGTTATAAAAAGAATGCCACTAGAAGTTAAGAACTCTTAGAATTGATACATACCGATATTTATGGCTATTTTATATGTTATTTTAGAGGATAAAAATATTTTATTATCTTTATTAATGATTTCTCACATTATGGTTATATTTTTCTGTTACATGAAAAGTCTGAAGCTTTGGTAGTCTTTAAGGTATACAAAGCTAAAGTAGAAAATAAGTTGGACAAAAAAATTAAGGTTGTGAGATCTGATAGGGGTGGTGAATATTACGGTAGATATGATGAATTTGATCGTAATCCTAGACCTTTTATCAAATTTCTTGAACAGTACAGCATCATAGCATAATATATTATGCCAAAAAATTTTTAATAAAATGGTGTGGCTGAAAGATATAATCGCATCTTGATGGATATAGTGAGGAGTATGGTTAGTAAATTCTTATTATCATTGAATTTATAGGGAGAAGCCTTAAAAATTGCTATGTATATCCTAAATCGGGTACCTAATAAGATAATTTCTAAAACTCCTTTAAAATTATAGACAAGTAGAAAATCAAGTTTAGGATATGTACATGTTTGGGGTTATCTAGTAGAGACTCGATTGTATAACCTATAAGAAAAAAATTGGATCCCAGAACTGTTAGTTGTTATTTTATAGGATATCCAGAAAGATCAAAAAATTTTAGATTTTATTATCCATCGCACACCACTAGAATTATTGAAACTTAAACTGCTAAGTTCATTGAGGATAGTGAAAATAGTGAAAGTGGTGTACCATATAATGTGGTGTTACAAAAAATATGAGAGTCTCTTTCTATTATAGTAATACCTAAAGATATTCCGCTCAACTTGAAATTATGGAACATCAATAGGTGATTGATACACCACTTTTTGAATAGACTATTAATAAATCTGATCCAATTAAAAATAATCATAGTAATGATATTGAACCTAAAATATTATGGAGATCTACTAGAATTAGAAGATCGGCTATTTCAGATGATTATATTATATACTTACAAGAATGTGATTATGATATTGGAATAAAGAATGATCCAGTTTCATTTAAGGATGCCATGAAAAGTGATGATTTTAAATTTTGATTAGATTCCATAAAAGATGAGATGAAATCCATGAATAAGAATCAAGTCTGAAAACTTATTGACTTATCTGAAGGATTTAAGTCTGTAGATTGTAAATAAATTTTTAAGACCAAATGAGATTCTAAAGATAATATCGAGAGATATAAAGCTAGACTTGTAGCAAAGGAATCCACTCAAAAAGAAGGTATTAATTATCATAAAATATTTTTTTTCTGTTTCTAGAAAAGATTCATTCAGAATCATTATGGCATTATTATCTTATTTTAATTTAGAGCTACATCAAATGGATGTCAAGACCATATTCTTGAATAAAAATTTAAAGAAAGATGTGTATATAGAATAACTTAAAGGATTTTTAGTGTAAGAAAATAAAAAACTGGTATGTAAATTAAAAAAATTATATATGATCTTAAACAAGCTTCTAGGTAATGGTACTTAAAGTTTAATCATATCATTATTTTCTTCGAATTTAAAGAAAATATTGCTGATCAATGTATATATCTAAAGGTGAATAGAAGTAAGTTTATATTTTTGATACTATGTATAGATGATATCTTACTAGCCAGCAATAATTTGGATCTCTTGCTTGAAACTAAAAGTTTTTTTTGAATATTTTGATATGAAAGATATAAAAAATGCTTCTTATGTTCTTGGTATAGAAATTCATCATAATAGAAATAAGAGATTATTTGATTTATCTCAAAAAAATTATATTACTAGGATCCTAGAAATATTTAAAATGTCAAGTTGCTCATCAAATGAAGTATCAATCATTAAAGATCATAAATTTAATAAATTTTAGTATCCCAGAAATGAGATTGAGAAAAATCAGATGAAGGATATATCCTATGCATTTACAATGGGTAATCTGATATATGCTCAAGTATGTACTTATCCTGATATCAATTTTATTTTGGAAATGCTTGATAAATATCAGAGTGATCCAGGTATAGACCATTGAAAAGCTGTCAAAAAGGTGATACAATATCTTCAGAAAACTAAAGACTATATGCTTACTTATAGGATGACTGATCAATTGGAGGTGATTAATTACTCAGATATAGATTATACTGATTGCCTCAATAGTAGAAAATCTATATCATGTTACATCTTTCTATTAGCTGATGGAGCAATCTCATGGAGGAGTGCAAAATAGCACATTATTGCCTGCTCTACTATGTAAGTTGAATATATAAGCTGCTATAAGACTTCCTTACATGCTCTATGATTGAGAAAATTCATCTCATAACTCGAAGTTATGGATTCTATTTCCAAGCCATTGAGAATTTATTATGATAATTCTGCTGCAGTTTTTTTTCTAACAGTAGCAATATGATCAATACAAATAAACATATTGATATTAAGTATCTTGCTATAAATAAGAGGATCAGTAGTCATCAGGTGTCTATTAATTTTATTGGTACTACTTGTATGATAGCTAATCCTTTGATGAAAAATTTAGTACCCAAAATTTTCAAAAAGCATGTAAAAGTCATGGGCACTTGTTATTAAAATATTTAATTTATAATAGATATTTATTTTGAGATCTCTTAATAGTTTGATGACTGCTACTATTTCTATTTAATTATTGTCTGTACATATTATGGTTGACTTTTGTCAAAATTAAAATAAACAGAAGTATCATTTATATGACATTACAGTGGGACCTTTATCACAAGCATTATGATTTTGATAGCTTATGTATTCCACCATATAAGACTAGGTTAAGTGAGAATTATTAATGTCATGATACATGGAAGGGAGTATATCAATTGAGATATATAACCGCCATAATTTGCATCAATGATTTTTACTTAATCAAAGTATAAAGGATCTTCAAGGAATAGATAATTGGATAAATTTTTATAAAATGAGTGCACACTCGTTGGATTAATTTCAAAATTTTGATTTAGGATTGTTATTTTAAAAAATTAAAAAATAATATTTTTATATTTTTAAAAATATTTTGATAAAATTAAAAAATTAATTTTAAGTGATAATATAGGTCAAGTGGGAGAATATTAGATTTAACTCCATAATGTGGCCTAATTATCATTTAGTCATATTTAACTCATTGGGTTAAGTCCTGAATCAATTATGATGAGTCCAATTAATTAAAAAGTTCTATTCCTGATAAGACTTAGACTGGAATTTTTACTCTAATTAGGATTGAGTCTTCTAATGGGATAAGACAGGTGCATGTATAAATAGAGATGGCCTAATCCTTTTTTTCCAACTCTCAGAAAGATATGATAATTTTCATCAATCATCCGCATAAAAATGGAGGATGAGAAGAAAAAAGATCAGCTACATGTGGAAGATAGATCTGATGCTCTGCGGGCTACGTGATTATCGTGTTGGTGAGACAATGGTGTAAGCTACATTTTTATTTGATTTTGCATGAATATTAGAGCATAATCCATGCATAAAAATTTAAATTATCTAACATCATACATTTATTTTAACATTTTGATCATTTTGTTTTTTTAAACATGCATCGGATATTCGAAGATATCTACTTGCTTGTATTTATGTTAATTGGAGAAAAATTTTGAGTATGAGCATGCTTAAGGAATTGGCAATGACCAATGGTCAAATAAACATAAATCAACATCCTAATTGAACACTCTAATCTTGAATTATGGTCATGGCTTGTATTATTTAGTTTGGCTCATGTGCATCATGAAGCTTCGAAACCAATGCAATCTTCAAAATGAAAAATTATGGCCCTGTTTGGCCTTTTTTTTTTTGCTTTAGCTATTTTACTTCAAAATAAAGCAGGCAAAAACTAAGATTTGGATGTTTAGTAATCAAAATTTTTTTGAGTACTTTATTTTAAGAATAATCAGAATGTTTGGGTTTTAAATATATTACTATACTTTTTTCTTGTTTGATAACATCATAAAAAATAATATTTGGTAACATCATAAAGAATAAAAATAAAAAATTAAAATAATTATTTATATATAAAATAATTTTTTTATTTTTTATTTTTTATTTTATATATAATTATTTTTTATTTTATAACAGCGTAATTATCCAACATGATTTTTTATTTTTGCTCGATAAAAGAATTAAAAAAATATTTTTTAAAATTTAAAAATTAAAAATTAAAAAAATATAATCAAACATACCTAAAATATAGCAAAATAAGATATATCTTCACTTTTGAGCACAACATAATATAATATAATAAGATCAAACGGGATCTATATCTCCTATCCACGAATCACAAGCGTTCGTTTACGTCGAGGTGTCTTAGATGAAGCGCTGGGCCCGTAATTTCTCCGTCGAAGCGGTACGACCAAACGCCAATCGGGCGGCTTCCCTCCTTCCGTCCTTCGCCTTGCCGCCGATTCGCCGAATAATTACCTCGATTACCCCTAGTTCAAATATCCCTCTTGGTCGGTTCTCTTCCATCCTAATGACGCCCTCGCGTGCGAGATATCCCCCTCCCTTGAAAACGTCCCCAACTGGAACATCAGCGTAGAAAGGGCGGGAAACGGAGCCCTCTCGGCGCGAACCTTTTCTCTCCTTCTCTCTCCTCCCTCTCGGCGCGAACCTTCTCTCTCCACCATCGCGGCCGCCTCTCATCTCTGATCACCGGCATCTAGGGCTGAGATCCGGAATTTCTTGCCCGAATCCATGTCGGAAGGCGGAGCCCTAGATATCCTTCCCCAGATCCAAGCTATCGTCTGCGATAAACTCCAAGTGGTAAGTATATATCATACTTCGCATACTCTCTCATAATAATTTCATTGTTAAAGTCTTATACATATCTATTCCTGTTATTCTTGTTATTCGGTTTATTCCAATCCCCTTCTTCTGTCCTCTCTGTTTGGGCTCCTCGTCTTTTGGTTGATCCAGGGCTGGACTGGTACCGAGTGTAGGGTTTTTAATACTTGGTTAGAATGAAAAACTAGGGCTCTTTTAATATGGCTCTTGTTTTCTGTTTTTGTTTTAAAAAATCCAAGAAGAGAAATGAACTGGGTAGAACAACATGTATGATGAACCTTTTTGTTTTTTCAAATTATTTGTTAAATCTCGAGAGTTCGTCGTAGCAAAGCTTTATTTCTTTCAGAAAGGAGTGAAAATAAGAGCAAGGGATGGCAGAAATTTTGTGCATTATCTTGGACATCAATCTTCTCGTGGTATTTCTCTAATTTGTTTAGAATCAAAAACACAAAATAAACGATGTCAAATAGGTCCTTAAGATTCACTGACAATGATGAAGTAGGTATTTTTCCCCTTATTTTTGACAGGTTAGTGTGAAAGTTTCTTTTATGTGCATTTAATATCCAAGGTTCTTGGATCACTTTTTGCTTCTTTTCAAATTGGAAGGACTGGCCATGTGAAATCAGCAACGCAATGAGATGAAAAGGAGGATTATTCACTATGATTCATATATATGGTGTATGTGCAATGAATAAAATCAGAGCTGTATTGCTTACGGCAAGAAGGTATTACTGAGGGAAGAGCAAGCATTTTACAAACTAAGGAGGGACTTGAAATAATGTGAAGAACTAGTAGCGAAGCATCTCAAGTGATGTTTTATGTAAAATTGCAAACTAAGACCCTGACAAGACACTCATTGCTAGAAACTTCTCTTATCAAATGGGAAACCTCATGGCATTTCGTCCCATATATCGAGCAAAGGCAAGATCATGAACGGTGCCAAAGAAACATATAACTTTGAAGCTTTTTAGCTAGGGGATCGGTTGCAAGTCATGTGAATGGCCATAAACGAGCACATGCTCATAAAAAACTGTAAGCTGAATGTTGAACGCAAAGACAATGGATATGTTTGTGCCTGGAGAAAAGAAATCCATTAATCATATAAATTATGTTTAGCACAAGGTTTCAAATACCAACATGGAACTCCATACTTTTTTTGCATCAGAATGGTACGGTATCTATATGGTAGCGGTATCAATGGTACATGCTGAAACTGATAGTTTTCGAAAAATTGAAAAACTATTGGTATCAATAAGAATGGTTGGTAAGGTACTGCTGATACATACCAATACAGACCGTACATATTGGTAAGGCTGTTTTAGCATCCCGATGTTTGTACTGGTGCCAGCTTCATGCCAGAACGGTATGGTATTGGTCCTACTGTCCCATTCCGGCGGTTTTTGAAACTGTGGTTTGCTAAGGAGATAGATATCAAGGATCATGTATGATGATTTCCTCCCATGAATGTTACATGCATGATGACATGTTCTTTTGATTAAATGAGTGGTTTTCTAAAAATTTGGTCAACAGGACTAGGTATGGCCTGTGGTTACTATAAAATGTTTTCCAGGGAAATACTGATAGAGATTGCCTCAAAGTGAAGATTGCTTTAATATTTTACCGTGGTTGAGGCAAACATTCTTTTGGGAAGGCTATTGGTCACATTCAATTAAAAGGAGCACCAAGACAATTCAGGTCATGGAAAAAGAGTATCTCTCATATTTGATATGAAACCTTTAGTGAATGAATCATTTCTTCTGCTGTTTGATATTGACTCTCCTATCATTATATTTGCCTGCAGAACTGACTTAACAAAGACAAGCCATTTTGGGAGCTTACCTGCATAAGAGATCATGATGTTGTTTACCAAAAACAAGATGGAAAAAACCCTGAGGATGAAAATTCAATTACAACATATAATGTTGGAGTGGGGCATGATTGATCCAAAAGAAGCAAACAACAGCTTTGGTGCAACTCAATGTGTAATATGTGATGGAAGAAATATTGTTTTTAAAATAATCAATGCACGATTAAATGGGTAGCCTAGGAACTTGTGTAGGGGCACATGTTTTCATTGGTATTTTGGTTTTTGCAGATATTATTTGAGTTAGGGTTGGAGTACATAGGTTTAAACTTAACTCAAAGTATACTTTAGGGTTGAGATCAGTTTGGTGCTATGATTGATTTAAATTAAAATAACAAGTAGCTGGATAGGGTGTCTTCCTTTTATTTTTAATTTTTCTTTAAAAAATTGTAAAGCTTTACAAAAGAGAATCAACTTCATTCTAAGTTGCAGAGTTGCTTATGTAAATTAAGACTTTTGGAATAGCTTCTTGTGCTATCATGTCTATAGAGTGAGCTCTACATCTTTGTATGATTTCCACATTATTCTCTGCTTCATTTCTCCAATCAATCTCTTTCTACTTCTTGCTTTCAATAGTCTCTGTTCCCTCTTCTCCACATTCTGATCATGTTCTTTCACCTGTTTCTTTACATTCAGTGGTCTGTATTAGGGACCTAGGGTGCCTACATAAAGCCATATTATGGATCAGGGAAAGTGCTTTCTTTTGCAACTCTTCGATTTTGATTGTTGTCAGATGAAATTTCTGTTAGATATATGTGCCCTAGAAGCCAGGCTGACACTTGTAATACATTTCTAGGGGCAAAATTATAATTTTGACCATAATCAATAAAATGGATTATTTTCTATCACATATGTGTATTTAGTGTCTGTGATACATCCTTTGAGTTAATGGTAATGATAATTTATATTTTTAAGAGTTGAAAATTTAAGACATGAATAATCATTATTAACTCATAAAATGCTCCCGACCATAGGATTATCACGAGGATGGTGATTGATCCGAAAGGTTGGTGTACAATTGCTTCTCTTTAGTAGATGAGTCTTGAGTCTACGGTGTGGAGACACCGGAGCGAGAGTACATGTACTCGTTAGAGAACGAGGGCACTGAGCGTGACCACCTCGAGTAGTCATTAGGAAGTCTATCTTCTCGTCAATGACTGACTCGATGCTGCAGTGGTGTGTCTGGTTGTTTGACCTGAGGTGCATCGGCAGTTCACCTTGAGGGTGTTATAGTTTAACTACATCATTACTCGGTCTCCTAGCCATTTGGAATCTTGAGGTGTATGTTGGTTATAGCATGTTCATTGTAGGAATTGGATAGCATCAAGATGGAATCTATCTACCTCGGTGGTAAAGGAGTAGCCCTATGATGATCATGAGAATCAAGTCCAGAAGTCCATGGCCATGGTAGAGTGAAATAATAGAAAGAGTTTCTATTTAGATTTTTACATTGGACTTGAATCGAATGATTACATCATATGACAGAGACTAGGATTTGACGAGTTCACCTAAACCCTAATCTGATCGGGGCTCAAGATAGAAGAACTTAATCACATAGGTAGCTGAACCAAGAGGTTCGCATTCAGCTCTGATGGGTTGCCACCATATATTGCTAGATGTTACTGATGGATTTTGGGAGCAATTAGAATGATTTAGATGATCGATCATTCTAGCTGTTCGAATCAGAAGAGTTCTGATCCATTGAAAGAAATTTCGATGATGTCGATGATAGAGATCATGACATATCCCATTACCATACAGAACTGAACCTAACTGGATCACACAAACAAGGATTTGAATCTGGTGATTATCAATTGAACTGATCCAGTTCAATTGATCTTAATAAGATTCAATTAGGTTCAAGGAAATCGTGCTAGCACTCGATTGAACCTAACGTTCTTCTTTTACTATCATAAATAAGTTGTCCTGACCGAGTAAAGGAGTTTGTGCTCGATCAGAGGCCTTCATTTTGTCTGACTAGAGCTTGTCCAAGTTAGAAAAGGGTTGTCTTATTTTGTAAGACATTACCTATCATTTTTGGTCACCTATCGTTTCTCGTCCTTTGACTTTGATCAAAAGTTGGCCTGGTCAAATGTTGACCATAGATACTTTGACTTTTGTCCACGTGTCACGCACCTATTGGAGAGCTGGTGGGGGCTTGTTCCCCTGCCAGAACTTGGCAAGGAGGAGGGCGCACGCTACCCTTGGCGTGTGCCCAAGTTGGAGGTGCCCAGGAGTCCCTGTTGGACAGGGACTCCATCTCCTTTTTGGATTTCGATTAGAGTTCTCCTAAGAACCAACTTTGATCGGTCTTAGGCACCTTCTAAGGAGGAATCCAGGGGACTCTATTCTCATCAATCAGATTTAGATCTATTTTCATAAAGAGTTGTGATTGGTTGGGAAGAAGAGGAGTTGGATCACAGATAGTCTATAAATAAGACCCTACACCCAACTCAAAGTGCAAAATTGAATGATTGGAAAAGAATTGCAATTCCCAACGACCAAGGCCTCCTCTCCTCTCCTCCTCCACGCCAAAACATCTTCTTCCTCTCCTCTCCACGTCCAAAAAAGTTTTGGATTCTTGGTTGGTGCAATCCAGACAAGAGAAAGGCGACTGAAAGCTAGAAGGCTGCGCTGCTGCAAAGGACGACTGCTGATCTTCAAAAGGTATTTTGAAGATCCTCCAGATCAGATCCAGATCTGATTTTTGGAGACGTGATAGAGAAGAAGAGGATCTCCAGATCCAATCCGAATGGATACTGGTAGAGGCCAGACACTTGCGTGGCTAGATCCAGAACCTTCCGCTGCATACAGAATCATCAACAGATAATAGGATTACCCATATCAAGATAAATTAAATTTGATTTAATTTATCTAGATTTTATTTTTATTATTAGAATAATAAAGATCAGATATGAAATATCCTAGATCTGATACAGATCAAAGAGAAAAATTTTTGAAATACATCTCTTGATCTGATTAGATCTGAACGAACTTGGACCGAAAAATCAGGATTTTCCTTCAACTGGTATCAGAGCCAGGTTCTAAATTGTTTAGATTTGATTTTAAATTTATTTTAATCAGAAAATAAGTGATTTCAGATGTCACATGAGATGTGATCAGATCTGAAATCAGAAAAATTAAAATTAAATGATTTGGATCTAAGATTAGAAAATATGCATGACTAGTTCTAAAATAGAATAGTTCTATAGAATAGTCTTACATGTTTTCAATTTAATCTGATTAAATCATATTTTAGATATATTTATTTATTATTTTCTGATATTATAATTGTTATAATAACATCTGAAAATAGCAAATAAAATTATTTAATTTTAACATCATATGAGATATGATTGATGCATGTCTAGACTAGTTGTAGAATAGTTCTACATAGTTATCTAGATTAGAGTTTATTTTGATAAGATCAATTTAAATCTAATTTTTTAGATTATTATGAGATAATTTAGATCTGAAAACATGCATGATTCGATACATGAGATGTATGCAAAATATGCCATGATTATATCTAATTTATATATGAGATATATGATATAGATCTAAAACTGTTTTGTAGTATTACATGTTCCTGATTAAGGCGTTCCTCTTGGCCGTCCGGTCATAAGAATGAAGAAGGGTTTAAAGGCCCTCTTCTTCCATCCGATGGGGTGTTCTTATGACGTGTAGGGGTGCTGCACGTTCGTCCTTAATCAGAAATCCAAAACTTACTTTCTGCAAAACCTTAGATCCTGAAATCCTAGGATTTATTGTGCATATTTTGTTTATGAACCCTACTTAATTAAAAATTAAAATTATAGAATATTAATTAGGTCTAAAATTTAGAATTTCAGATTTAAGACATTCATAATATTGGGTTCGGGCTTGGGTAGCTCAATTAGGTCTAAGCGGTTGATCAAATCGAATCAAGAGTTAGATGGGATCAACAATGCTTAAATTGACCAGCCTAATAGGATTAAGTCTAGGTCAAGATCGAGTCACGATCAAGCAAGACCTAATTAGGCTCAGAGGTTAGAATTTGGATTGTAGGTTAACCTAATTGGTTCTGGCTCAACAATTTGGTATCTAAGGTAAGTTTGGCACATACGATCGACTGGTTTTTAATTGGAAGCTACTCGACCTGAATGCATTCTTGTACGAGTTAATGGCATATTCCTTCCACCGGTCTCACTTACCTGGCCATATTTATTGACACAGTTCTGATCTGAGGTGGTCAATAATCCGAGCTAACCCATGCCACTAGGTTAGTCATAATTGTTATGACTATGACAAGTCTAGTTTAATGAGATCTGAATCAATTCTTCCTAAGAAAAGATTAAGTCCGAGGTCTTCCACCATTTTAGATGTACGGGCCCTTCCCGGGGTTGATTGTTCTCGACTGTATACAGTGGCTCAGTTGCATCGGGAAGACGCAACCATGTCTATTAGGCATTGGATGCTATGGGCTGGAGGATGAGTTGGGCTCAATATTTCGGATACGGTGAGAGACTCAATTAGGAATCCAGTCTGTACAAATGGTGGGTCTGACTTAACTAAGGAGTGGATCAATATTCCGGATACGGTGAGATTCATGAATTAGAGACCAAGTTTGGGTGCACCATGATTAGAGAATCATTGAACAAGAGTTGTTCACTCATTGGCTAACCCATCACCAATAACTGTTAGGTGAGGTGATGAGTCAGTTGGTGAGACCGCACCATCCACTAGAAATCATTAATCGTGGAGATTTTTGCATCTTTACAAAGGGAGTGTAGGGATCCGAGAAAATAGTGGGAGCTAATTTGTTTAAAAATAAAATTTTTAAATAAATTAGTCAAGTCATAATTACAGTATCTAATTAGAATCTTTGACTCTCTACAGGAAAATGTCTACGTCCAATCCATTGGCACGTATCCTGGACACACACAGACTGACCGGACCCAATTATAAAGATTGGCTCAGGAACTACAAAATCGTTTTGGATTTCGAGAAGTTAACCCATATTTTGGATCAGGATCCTCCCACCTTACCAGCTTGTCCATCCACTGAACAGAGAGCGTCTCCAAAAAAATGGATAGACGAAGATAATAAAGCCAGATATTACATGTTGGGCTCGATATCTGATGAGCTCCAGCGCCAACATGAAGATTTCGGGACTGCTCGCCAAATGTTGGCTCACCTGCAGGAGATGTTTGGTGAATAGAGTCGCGCAGTCAAGTATCAAGTCATGAAACGACTTTTTAAGGCTAAGATGCATGATGGGCAGTCAGTCCAAGATCACTGTCTAATGATGATCAAGGACATAGAAGAGCTTGAGAAGCTCGGTGAGAAGTTAGACTTGGATCTACAAAACGATATTATTCTGCAATCCTTGATTGATGCATATGGGCAATTCATCATGAATTATCATATGCATAAACTTCAAAATTTCTTGGCCGAATTAATAAATATGCTGGTCACCGCTGAGCTTTCTATGAAAGGTTTTAAAGACTTAGTTCTTGCTATGGAACGAACTTCTTCCAAAAAAAAATCTTATTGAAAGAAAAAGAAGTCTGTAAAAAAGCAGAAGGTGGAAGGAGCAAAGAAGAAGAAGGCAGAGTCGAAGATGAAAGCCGCTGCCAAAGGAAAGTGTTTCCATTGCAACAGCGACGGCCATTGGAAGTGGAACTGCCCTACTTACCTGGCCACCCTGAAGAACAAGAAGGAAGGTCCTTCTGGAGGTATGCTCGTTATTGAGTCTAATCTTACGGTTTCTTCTGCATCCAGTTGGGTGCTTGACTCTGGTTCTAGTACTCATTTGTGCACTTCCATGCAGGGTCTTAAGGATAGCAGGAGGCTGAGGGATGGAGACATGATCCTACGCGTCGGTAATGAAGCAAGAGTTGCTGCAATGGCGGTGGGAACATACCCTCTTCGATTACCATCTGGTTTAGACTTAGTTTTGAAAGACTGTTATTAGGTGCCTGCAGTTAGCAGGAATTTGATTTCTGTTTCATGCTTAGCACAAGAAGGCTATGTGATTACCTTCTTTAAGGACCATTGTAACATTCTTTATGAAAGAAATAAAATTGCAAATGGTTTTCTTATTAATGGTCTTTATCAGCTACATATTGATGTACCTATTCTAACTATCGAGCAAAATGTGAATGCCAAACGACCTAGGGATAGTCCAAACGATACATATCTATGGCACTTAAGATTAGGTCATATAGCAGAAGATAGGATTAACAAATTGGAGAAAAATAGGCTATTGAGTCCATTAACTTCCGAGTCATATCCAACTTGTGAATCTTGTCTCTAAGGCAAAATGACCAAACTCCCTTTTGTAGGACATGGGGAGAGGGCCACAGATCTCCTTGTCCTAGTACATACTGATGTGTGCGGCCCATTTGATGTGCTGGCTAGAGGCAATTTTGTCTACTTCATTATCTTTACTGATGATTTGTCTAGGTATGGGTATGTGTATCTTATGAGACACAAGTCTGAAGCTTTTGAAAAGTTCAAAGAATTCAGACATGAAGTAGAAAAACAAACTGGAAAAATCCATTAAGGTTCTTCGATCAGATCGAGGAGGTGAATACCTTAGTCAGAAATTTTTAGACTATCTTAAGGATAATGGCATAGTCTCTCAATGGACTCCACCAGGAACACCTCAACTCAATGGGGTTTCAGAATGGAGAAATCGGACTCTATTGGATATGGTCCGATCCATGATGAGCTTCACAGACCTCCCTGATTTTCTTTGGGGACATTCATTGTTAACTTCAATTTATCTACTGAATAGGGTTTCCTCTAAAACCGTTCCTACCACATGTATGAGATATGGCACGGTAAGAAACCAAGTCTGAGTCATCTCAGAATTTGGGGTTGTCCGGCTCATGTCAAAAGACAACAAGCGGACAAGTTAGAGTTTAGGTCCTTTAGAGCTCGATTCATAGGATATCCTAAAGAGTCATTAGGATACTATTTCTACATTCCAGAAGATCACAATGTGATTGTGAGTCGACATGCCATCTTTCTTGAAAAATAGTTTATTCAAGATAGCGGCATTGGAAAGTAGATTAAGTTTGATGAGAAAGTCTCACAAGTGCAACGAGCTAAGGACCAATTGGAACCAAATCAGGTTGAGCCAATAAGAACACTACCTCCTCTACCTCGTAGATCGGAAAGAGTTTTCCGTCCTTCTG
The DNA here is from genome assembly GCA_006176705.1 of Cocos nucifera. Lineage (NCBI taxonomy): Eukaryota > Viridiplantae > Streptophyta > Magnoliopsida > Arecales > Arecaceae > Cocos > Cocos nucifera. Next base: position 2,141,313 of record QRFJ01000028.1, on the reverse strand, counting down.
AAAGATATTTAAGTATTATTTTAGAGGAAGTAGAGGAAATGTTCCTCGTAGGTAATGGTGCTCATGGTGATGATCCCAAAACCTACAACGAGGCGATATCAGATATCGACTCCGAGAAATGGTTAGAGGCAATGCAGTCAGAAATTAACTCGATGCACTCAAACCAAGTTTGGACCTTGGTAGATCCATAGAAGGTATAGTACCTGTTGGTGCAGAAACTGGTCGTCGTCGGAGGTCGCTGGAGTCGAGGCCGCTGAGGTCGCCGTCGGGGACCTGCAAAACAGAGTCCCGTCCGAAGCCGGTGGGGGTGGCTACGGCAGGACCCTTCGACGCTCAAGTCAGCTCTGGCCAACAGGAATGGAGTGCTCGGGAATGAGTTTCGGAGCTTAGAGAAGAAGAGGAGAGCTTAGAGATCAGAGAGATTAGAGTTAGCGTATCTGGAGGAGGGCCCCTTTTATAGCGGAGCTTGATGGTGATGGCTGCAGTCGCGTGCTGGCGGGCCGCTCGAGGTTCGGCGGAGTCAGTCTCTCGGGGAGGTGCCGTACGCGACAGGGTTGGTGGTGACAGCTGCAGCCGCATGTTGGCGGGTCGCTCGAGGTTCGGCGGAGTTTGTCTCTCGGGTAGGTGCCGTATGCGGCGGGATTGGTGGTGACAGGCAAGTCGTGGGCCGCATGGGACTGGTTACGGAGAGAGTGGCGTCGTCAGTAGTGGCGGCCATACCGTCCAGTCTCGTTGTTCATCCAGAGGAGTTCGGACTTGTAGGAGAGTTCGGCCGAAGGGAAAGCTTGGGAGCAGCTCGACCGTGGCGGAGTTCGGAGGAGCTCGATCGGCTGAAGGGACGGCTCGGGGGAGTTCGGCTGTAGAGAAGTTCAGAGGAGCTCGGTCGGCTGAAGAGACGGCCGCTTGGGGAGTTCGGCTGAGAGACGACCGCTGAGGAGTTTGGGCGCTAGGGGATTCTGTTAAAGCCCGGCCGCTTGGAGTCCAAGGAGCTCGGCCACTAAGTAGTTCGGCCAACTGTAAGAGTTCGGCTAAGATCCGTCCGTCAAAGCTCTTCCGCGGCTACAAGTTGCATTAGACCGAGTGTCGAGCTAGACTTCGGCGGGAGCGGGATTTATCTCCAACAGTACCTATTGGATGTAAATGGATCTTCAAGAGAAAGATTGGTGCAGATGGGAATGTGGAGACATTCAAGACTAGACTAGTGGCAAAAGGTTATAGTCAACATGAAGGCATTGACTATCAGGATACCTTTTCCAATCCATCTGCACATTGTTTGCCGTTGCAGCCTATTTCGATTATGAAATATGGCAAATGGACGTGAAAACAACGTTCTTAAACGGATATCTTGAGGAAGATATCTATATGGAACAGCCGTTAGGTTTCACATCCAGTGATACTGATCACAAGGTTTGCAAGCTGCAAAGGTCCATATATGGACTTAAGCAAGCATCTCGGAGCTGGAATACTCGTTTCAATGATGTGATCAAAACGTTTGGTTTCATCAAAAACGAAGAGGAACCGTGTGTCTTCAAAAAGATCAGTGGGAGCGCTGCTGTCTTTCTCGTATTGTACGTGGATGACATCCTCCTTATTGAGAATGATATTCCCATGATGACAACAGTCAAATTATGGTTGTCCAAGGAATTCTCCATGAAAGACCTAGGTGAAGCATCATTTATTCTAGGAATTAAGGTCTATAGGAATAGACCGAATAGGATGCTAGGACTTTCACAGAAGATGTACATAGAAGTACTAAAGAGGTTTAGTATGGAAAATTCTAAGAGAGGATTAATACCTTTCAGATATGGTATTCATCTTTTCAAGAAGATGTGCCCTAGCACACCTGAGGAAATAGAACGCATGAGCAAGATCCCTTATGCTTCTGCAATAGGGAGCCTCATGTATGCCATGCTATGTACACGACCTGATATAGCCCATGCTGTGAGTGTCACAAGTAGATATCAGTCAAATCCAGGTGAAGAACATAGGACTTCTGTGAAATGTATCCTTAAGTACTTGAGAAGAACTAAGGATATGATGTTGGTCTTTGGTAACGGAGAACTTCAAGTTCAGGGATACACAGACTCGGATTTTATGTCCGACATAGATGATTGAAAGTCGACATCTGGGAGTCTGTTTGTGTGCAATGGTGGTGCTATCCGCTGGAAGAGTTCCAAGCAAACCATGATAGCAGATTTCACCATGAAAACAGAATATATCGCTGCATCAGAAGCTACGAAGGAAGCATTCTGGTACAAGAAGTTTGCTGTAGAAATTGGAGTAATGCCATCGGATGCCATTCCTCTGTACTGCGACAACAATGGTGCCATAGCCCTCGCTAAGGAGTCGAGGTCTCACCAGAAATCCAAGCACATTGAGCGGCGATACCATCTCATTCGCGATTATCTCGAGAAGGATTATGTCGAGGTCAAGAGAGTCGACTCCGCAGATAATGTGGCAGACCCACTTACAAAATCGTTGGGCCAGCAGAAGATCGAAGCCCATCTTGAGAAGATGGGACTTAGACTTGTAGTCAATTGGCTTTAGGATAAGTGGGAGATTGTTAGATATATGTGCCCTAGAAGCCAGAATTGGCTGACACTTGTAATACACTTTTAGGGGCAAAATTATAATTTTGATTATAATCAATAAAATGGGTTATTTTCTATCACATATGTGTATTTAGTGTCTGTGATACATCCTTTGAGTTAATGGTAATGATAATTCATATTTTCAAGAGTTGAAAATTTAAGACATGAATAATCATTATTAACTCATAAAATACTTTCGACCATAGGATCATCACGAGGATGGTGATTGATCCGGAAGGTTGGTGTACAATCGCTTCTCTTTAGTAGATGAGTCTTGAGTCTATGGTGTGGAGACACCGGAGCGAGAGTACAGGTATTTGTTAGAGAACGAGGGCATTGAGCATGACCACCTCAAGTAGTCATTAGGAAGTCTACCTTCTCGTCAATGACTGACTCGATGCTGTAGTGGTGTGTCTGATTCTTTGACCTGAGGTGCATCGGCAGTTCACCTTGAGGGTGTTATAGTTTGACTACACCATTACTCGGTCTCCTAGCTATTCGGAATCCTGAGGTGTATGTTGGCTATAGCATGTTCATTGTAGGAACTGGATAGCATCAAGATGGAATCTATCTACCTCGGTGGTAGAGGATCAGCCCTATGATGATCATGAGAATCAAGTCCAGAAGCCCATGGTCATGGCAGAGTGAAATAATAGAAAGAGTTTCTATTTAGATTTTCATATTAGACTTGAATCGAATGATCACATTATATGACAGAGACTAGGATTTGACAAGTTCACCCAAACCCTAATCTAATCGGGGCTCAAGATAGAAGAACTTAATCACACAGGTAGCTGCACCAAGAGGTTCGCATTCAGCTCTGATGGGTTGCCACCATATACTGCTAGGTGTCACTGGTGGATTTTGGGAGCAATTAGAATAATTTAGATGATCGATCATTCTAGCTGTTCGAATCAGAAGAGTTCTGATCCATCGAAAGAAGTTTCGATGATGTCGATGATAGAGATCATGACATATCCTATTACCATATAGAACTGAACCTAACTGGATCACACAAACAAGGGTTTGAATCTGGTGATTATCAATTGAACTGATCCAGTTCAATTGATCTGAATAAGATTCAATTAGGTTCAAGAAAATCGTGCTAGCACTCGATTGAACCTAACGTTCTTCTTTTACTATCATAAATAAGTTGTCCTGACTGAGCCAAAGGAGTTTGTGCTCGATCAGAGGCCTCCACTTTGTCTGATTGGAGCTTGTCCCAGTTAGAAAAGGGTTGTCTTATTTTGTAAGACATTACCTGCCATTTTTGGTCATCTTCCATTTCTCGTCCTTTGACTTTGGTCAAAAGTTGACCTTTGACTGGTCAAATGACCATAGATACTTTGTCTTTTGTCCACGTGTCACGTACCTATTGGAGAGCTGGTGGGGGCTTGTCCTCCTGCCAGAACCTGGCAAGGAGGAGGGCGCACGCCACCCTTGGCATGTGCCTAAGTTGGAGGCGCCCAGGAGTCCCTGTTGGACAGGAACTCTATCTCCTTTTTGGATTCCGATTAGAGTTCTCCTAAGAACCAACTTTGACTGGTCTTAGGCACCCTTTAAGGAGGAATCCAGGGGACCCTATTCCCACCAATCAGATTTAGATCTGTTTTTACAAAGAGTTGTGATTAGTTGGGAAGAAGAGGAGTTGGATCACAGATAGTCTATAAATAAGACCGTACACCCAACTCAAAGTGCAAAATTGAATGATTGGAAAGGAATTGCAATTCTTAACGCCCAAGGCCTCCTCTCCTCTCCTCTCCTCCACGCCAAAGCATCTTCTCCCTCTCCTCTCCACGTCCAAAAGAGTTTTGGATTCTTGGTTGGTGCAATCCAGACAAGAGAAAGGCGACTGAAAGCTAGAAGGCTGTGCTGCTGCAAAGGACGATTGCTGATCTTCGAAAGGTATTTTGAAGATCCTCCAGATCAGATCCAGATCTGATTTTTGGAGACGTGATAGAGAAGAAGAGGATCTTCAGATCCAACCCGAGTGGATACCGGTAGAGGTCAGGCATTTGCGTGGCTAGATCCAGAACCTTCCGCTGCATACAGGATCATCAACGGGTAATAGGATTACCCATATCAAGGTAAATTAAATTTGATTTAATTTATTTAGATTTTATTTTTATTATTAGAATAATAAAGTTCTGATATGAAATATCCTAGATCTGATACAGATCAAAGAGAAAAATTTTTGAAACATCTCTTGATCTGATCAGATCTGAACGAACCTGGACCGAGAAATCACGATTTTCCTTCAATTTTATGGCGCCACAAAGCCTCACGATGAACCTTCATTGGCATTTTCTCATTTTTTTTTTTTTATTGTGACCTGTACTATTCTTTTTGACAAAACAGGTGGATCTCCCCTGCCCTTCCAAAAAAAAAAAAAAACAGCCAACATTTGCATTCTTCTAAGTTGAATAAATCATGGTTGATGTGCTTTTTGAGACCGTAAATTATCGCAATCTTGTTTAGTTATTCACTGACTTACGTTCTGATAGTTCATTAATGTTGTTTTGCCCCCCTTTTGTCCCTTTCTTTTTCTGTGTTTATTTATTCTTCTTGACTAGCTTCTTCCACTTTTCATCAGTAGAATTGGTCATTCGGATATTTTGATAGCTGATGATGATACTGTAAATTTTGATCCAATATGACTTCTCAGGTTTCGTACAAGTGGCTTAGTCGCAACTTCTCAGTGTCTTCAAATCGTGCCAAAAGGTGCAAATTTTGGATGTTTTCAATCTTAACATGACATGCAAATGTCGCTAACATTCTCATATTTGTGTTTAGGTTGCTTCAGGAGTTTGTTGACAAGTATGGACATGAGTTGGAAGTCATATACCAATTGTCTGGATGGTTAAAAAGCAATCCTCAGACATATCATGTAAAACTTGCTTCAGGCCTTAAACTTGCAGGTATTATGGTTGCATGAGAAGGATTTCATTTTTTGGACTTAGTATTTTCTATTATTCAGATTAGCCCAAGATTGTTAATGTCCTTTTGCATGACAAATCGAAGTAAAGGCGCACCCATGGAATTTTCATTCTTTGAGAGTTTAAATGTTTGCAATCCTGCATATATTATTCTTTTGAGCTTCCAGAGCATGGTGCTATCCTCGTGCATGTTTGCTGTCTGCTGGTGCCCCATTTAGCCCACTGCTTTGTGATGTTTTACATGGTGATCATGAAGATAATACTTAACCTCAAAGTCCTCTTGCTTTGAGGGTTCTTGAACTTAGTCACTATTAAACTTTCTGTGGTCATGCTTGAACTTTTGTCTGATTTGATTCGTGCTACTTTCTTTGCAAAGGATTGGTGTTGGCATTGATAACTGATCAACATGTGTTACTTAACAACCCGCAATAATATGCACGTGTTTTGAGATGCACATCCACACCAAAAAACACTTGGACTACACATGCAAACATGGAAAAATAAGGATATTGAACACACTCCTTTTCTAGTTAGGTATGCATGTCATATTTATGCAGGGTTGCTGCTTTAATCACTTTTTTTTTATGATGAATTAAATAGATGCATTTAACAGATGGTTTAAACTTCTAACGTGGATCTTCCCCACCCAACACACACATACAAAAGCCCAAAACCTCCCATTTAGACCATCTATGGAGCAAACATCATTGAATGGTTTTAATTATTAAGGTTGCTGGTCCAAGCAATTTTTTTCCACCAGTATAATGTCTGAATTCTCCTTTTAAGAGTAACAAAACTAATTTCATGTGAAGTACGTGACCAATAAGGGGCATTTAATTTCTTCTTATACATTGCATCATTAGAAACTTACATGTTGCATGAAATTTTGTGCTGTGAGTTAGCAGTTTTTTTGTTTTTGTGCTGTTATTGACTTTGCTTTATAGTTTTCTCTTACAATAGAATCATTTTGAGGGGGTGTTATTTTATTTTGGTGCAGAAGTGAAAGAAGAATTTAAAGATAATTGTTCAGTTCAGGTTTATAGTGTCCAAGCTTGCATCCCTGAGGATCTTGCACTGCTTTGGAATGCTGAATTTGTACAGGCAGAGGTGTTCTTTAGTCAGCCATTAACTGAAGAAAATTGCTTGAGGGATAACAGGCAGGACAATATTTCCTTCTATTGCTGAAAAGTTTCTTGTATGGACATTGTTAGACTTGCTATTATCACCATATTCTTGTGGTACATGTATTTTGCAATTTAGAAAAGTTAATACAAATTTTGTATTTTAGCATACATGTCTGATAAATAATCTGATTTTTATAGCTCCTTCTCCAGGTTTTGTAGTATTTCAACTTCCTTTGTCAAGCGTGCTCTTGATAGGGAACCTGGTGCTGCTCCAGCCCAGCCCATTAATGGTATGGGAGTACCTGTGAAATCAAAATTTAATAGCATTGTAAAAGAACAACCTGTTCAACCTCCTCAGAAAGGACAAGCAGGAAAGTTGAATATAAAGAATGGAATGCAGTCCACCACAGTCATGAGTGAGAAAAGTGATAAGATTGCTGCAGAAGTTATTGATAAGGGCAGTAAGCCTTCAGTTGTTAAAGAATCTGGCATTGCTATTTTCACCAACAAAACAAAGGGTCAAAGTGAGAAAGCCTTATCTGGAAGTACTGGATCACTAGCTAATTTGTGGGGGCGTGCTTCAGCAAAATCAAAGCCCACTGGTGCTGCTATGGAAACAACTATTGATGTTCCAGACACTGCTGGTACATGTGCTATATATTCTTTCTCTTTCTTGCAATGTGTCTGTTTGACACCCTTCTCCTTTATTCATCATAGCAGCGTATATTGCACTTTGCATGTATATAAAAAGAATTACCTAACATGTGTATGCTGATCAAATTTCACTCAAGTTTTTCTTAAAATGCTATTCAGTTACCGCAGATGCTCAAATTTGTGCACATGAAGCAGCAGATGCTGCCAGCAGTGATGATGATGTGCATAATATAAACTGCAAGAGGGAGTCAAATGGTGCAAACAGCAGAAAGAGAAGGGTCGTTATAGATTTTTCAGATGATGATGAGGAAAATGTGGTAAGTCTTGCATCTCCAGATCTTCCTAATTGTCAGAAAACGAATTTGGATATTGGAGAGCAGAAAAGAGACATCTTGAGGGATAGTCAAGAAAACGTCAAAGGGATAAATTCTGGACCATCATCAGAGGTGGACATAAGAAGTGAAGGCAAGGACATGATTGCAGGAATCTCCTTGCAACAGAAGACTCATGATCATGCCCCAGTAAGGATCTCAGATAAAAATCAGTCAACCGGCACTGCTAGCACTTCACCCAAAAGGAAAAAAGTACTAAAGACACGAATTGATGAGAGAGGGAGAGAAGGTATTCTTACTATACTTTTCTCTTTAATGTATCTTGTTCAACAGAAAATGTATTCCAGTTAAGGGATGAATCAATCAAATTTGCTTGACATGATTGCAGTTATGGAAATTGTTAAAAAAAATTTCAACTCTGATGATTGAAACATAATAAGAATCAACTAGAAATTTGTTAGAAAGGGCCCTGAACTTGGAGGATAACTTCTATATGGGCCTGAATGTGAAGAACTCTTGGATAACTTAATTAATTAGGCATTGTAAAGTGATGTCCATATGATACTCTGATTTCAGAAAGTCTAAAAATTTATTGAAGGCATAGTCATTAAACATAAGCTGAAGAGGAACAGTGATCTTGCTTTGACAGCCAAATATCAAATCTTTTATGCTAAATCAGATACTCTTCCATTCTGCATTTGCTGATGTCTTCATCACATAACATGGTGGATATTTGTTATTCTTTTGTTGATGTCTTCACTACATTTGTATGTTTTGTTTATTTTTGCACATGCTCAAACTACCTGCATGCCATCTACATATAGCACATATGCATACATAGGCATCCATGCAGAAAAACACGCATGCGTGCATGTAACTAGAATCTAATTGATCAGATTTAAAGTTAGATTCAATTGGTACTGACTGCATGATAGAGGTACCACACTTATAATCTGAGCTGTTGTTGTGATCCTCTGCCTTTAAAATGCTTAGAGACAAAAAAATGATGCAATTTGGAAGCCCTAGCCTATCCATTGAGTGGTAAAGCATTGTATCTTGTTATTTAGATTCTGTTTTTTACTGCTTAATGCATGGGCTAAAGGTCTTCATATCACATGATTTTTTGTCTGTTAGCTTAAGTTGTAGATCATATCCAAGGCTTATATTATCAATGTTGGACCCCCATTATCCGGTCACGATATAGCGCAATACAAATGCATGCACACACTTCCATACATATATGCAAATTATGTCTATATTTTGCATTTATTCACTAAGGTGCATGCCTGACTTGGTGCCTTGCACCTAAGCTCCGATGGATCTTGGCACTCTACTGTGCCCTTGAGCCTTTAATAAGCATTACTCTGTTAATTTTATATATATATATATATATATATATATATATATATATATATATATATATATATATATATATATATATATATATATATGTATTGGTATTAATCATTAGCAATTTTTAATGAGCTTTGACATGTCTGAGAACATCAGATTTTCTTATGAGTTTACAACATTTGATTTGTTTTCAGTGACTGAGGTTGTTTGGGAAGGGGAAGCTGCTGCCAGTAATAATGCTGATAAGAATATAACAACAAGCGATGCTGGGAACAGGTATTTGAGTAAAGAGCAGAATGAGTAACATGAAAATTCTACACTGACCGTTCTATTTTTTTTTTTAAAAAAAAATGTAAATGTGCATTATTTTCATCTTGACAGCCAATTTGATATCTTGACTTAAACAAGGACACAACTTAAACACTTACATCTGTCATATGTTCCACAAAAAGTTTGTTATGCAAATCTTTTTGGCTATTCAATCCCCAATTCTGGTTTTCATTTTACTGTCTCCTACTCTGGGCAATTCACTGACTATTACCTCATCCGGACTTGACATGAGGTCTTTTCTATTGATTTATTTTGGTTATGTTTCATTGTAACCGTAGCCTTCTTAGTCGATCTGACTGGTCAAACAAAAACTTTGAATCTTCAACATCTTTCAGATTTAGCCTATCTTGCAGTAGGGTCAATGACAAGCATAAATGGTTTTAGGAAACAAGGAGGATACCTGTTCTTCCATTAAAAAACATTCATGTTTTATGGCCTGCCAGTTTTTCGAAAACTTGGTTCATAGAAAACAAACAAACAAATAAACAAGCACTCTTAAAACTTATAGGTTTTGTATATTTACCTTTATAGTTAAACCCAAGAACCAAACAGCCTCCAAAGAGGTTACTCGCCATCTGTAGTTTTCAGTGTATGACTCCTCAAATCAATCATCTCTGCTTCATAGTCTATTTGTTGTTTTGGTACCATTTGTACAGGAATGCTTTATGCTGGTGCACGCGCGCACGCACACACACACACACACACATATATATATGTATATAGATTGATTGATTGATTGATAAAAATTCAATTTCTGACTCCAATTTTGAACTATATGCTGGAATTAATAAGTTTTTAAAGAATTAAATGGTTCATTCATAGCATCAATTTGGGCATTCTTTTCTTGCTACTGCCAAATGACTGCTTTATTGGGGTTTGATATAGTGGTGCCAATCTGAAGCAGGTATTCAGTAAGCAATCATAAGCTATATGACTGGGGTCATGACAGGCATATGGTTATGTTTGTCTAGCATAGGCCCGAGATTCTTACATTTATTTGTCTTCACTTGCAGGATTATATATGTTTCTTACATTTGATTGGCACTTCACCTTTTAGGCATGATCATCACAGCTAGCAAAAAAGATTTTAACTACAGTATCTTTTGAAGAAAACTTATGAACGTGCAATTGTCCCAACGAATATTTATATGATTCTTACTTTGGGGATGCATATGTGCTATCATTGCCTTTTCTTGTTTTTCACTGCAGTATTCACCTTAATTGACAAGGTTCTTCATCTTTTATCATTGTATATGAACTGTATGTGTACGTAGGTCAGCTACTTCCTATTTTTGAGCCAGGTACCATGCATTCCTTTTCTTATAAATGTCTATTACATGGGACCAGTGAAAGTACACTGCACCAGGTGCAATTCTGGTTCCAGTTTCCTTTGTAGGAGAGCTTCCAACTCAGACTGGATGAGAGAACAAAGACTAGGGCTGACTGGATGTTGGCTGAAATTTTGCTCTTCAATCTAGTGCTTTTCCATTTTATATGATTATTTATGAGGGTAGATGGTGCACTTATGAGTGATGTTTCTTGCTGGTGACTTTCAGTTTTTTGGGTTTCGATTTCAGGCCTCCTGTGTCTGATAAAGCTCAGGTAGGAGGGAGCAGTGGCCTGGCTAATCCAGTGAGCAAGGGCGGTAACAAGAAATCAGCAAAAGGTGGTGGAAAGGATACCAAGCAAGGGAACCTTCTAGCGTTTTTCAAGAAGATTTGAATGCATTTTAACGAGGAGAGCTTCTTTGAGCAAGATGTAAGTCCCTTGCTAATCTAGATTACTTTGCTTCAATGCCGTAGTTTGTGGTTTTCTGTTGCGCTACGAAAACCTTCAGGACTATCACTTTGCTTATCTACTCAATCTGGTATGAGTGTTCGAACTTCAAGAGTTCAAGATATGTTTCATTTCATTTCGGAACAGGTATAATACAAAAGGAGGATTTGCAAGTGAATATAAGGTTATATATCCAGGCCTAACATGGTTAATCACAAATATCTATGATTAATTATGTATTATGAGTAATTATCATCAGGCCAAGCATAGCCAATTTTGATAGATTATAATTGCTTTATTTATTTATTTATTGGTATGCAGCCTGTTTTGACTACAAGGAAGACAGTTTGCTTCTCGGATGCAGGCATTTGAATCCAAAGAACATCTACCTTTGGAACATCGGTTCTGGGGATATTTAGTCTTTAACGTGCTAGGTTATAGTTTAATTTGCCTTTTTCTTGCTTGATCCTATCCGAGCTGGAAAATCACATTATGGGGATGATGAATGCACTTTCTTTGGTTCGCTCTAGGAATCTATAGCATGAGTTCAAAAGCTTGGACTGCGGCGTTCATGTAAGATTTACCTTCGGGATAATGGAATGCTCCTTTTTCTTGGTTCCTTGTCTCCTACACAACGATTCTCCGCCCGTACTTGGTGAAGGTCGGTGGGGTAAGTTGGTTAATTACATTATCGCTTCATATAATTCTCTTTCTGAAAGGGGGAAAAGAAAAGGATAAGCGACTTATTAGGAGCCCGGGCGAAAGGCGTCGTGCAGGCATGTATTTGATGCAATGATGCTGTTGCCCTTTTTTCGCCTTCTTGCTTGTAACTAGGTAATAAAGTAGCTATCAGTGGTGCCGCCTGGAATAGTGATGATTTTGGAATGGTTTGAATATCATCAGGTGGAACAGCTTGCATGATCGTTGTTGACCATAGTGTCAAATTTGTCGTTGCCGGTCTCTCATCTTGTTAACAAATTCCAACATTTCATCAGAAATTTTCATTGGAAAAAGATAGGATGCTTCATTATTAGCTTAGACAAAGGACATTCATGTGGGTGAGTGAGGTAGCATCTACTAGACTTATGAAATCTTCAAAGTTATTTCTGTTTTCCTGTGCAATAATTGGTTTCAAATTATTGTTGGTTTTACCTTCTAAATCCGTCCAGCCTCTTGCATGATTAGAAACTTTACACTCTCAGGCAACAAGCAGGAATCTAATGGCACGTCAGCAGTTCTCTAATAAAGTTCAAATTCTGGTCGTGGAATGCCATTTAAATCAAACAATTTACTAAACAAATTTAGCTGTCTTAAGCATGCACCATGTGTGCTCGATGGCTGATGCTAGTTCAACCGAACAAACGGGAAAAAAAAAAAAAAAAAGGGTCCGGTACTAGTAATTATGTAGGCATGGAATTGGGCTGGGGAAGTCCACGGCCAGCTCGATTTGGACGCTTGCAGCATTTTCTGTTGGGCTAATGTATAAATGTGGCAGGCGATGCTAGTTCAACCGAACAAACGAAAAAGGTCCAGTACTGGTAATTGTGTAGGCATGAAAAAGGGCTGGGAAAGCCTGCAGTCAGCTCGATCTAGAGGCTAGCAGCATTTTCTGTTGGGCTAATTTATAAATGAGGTGGGAAGAACTTAGGCCATAAATTAAAGCAGCTGGCTGCAATGGGCTGCGTCGAGGTCAACCGTTAACTGTGTCCTTACTGGACTGACCTCTGCCCGGCCCGATTTTAACCAGGGATGTGCGGACCTCGACCCTATCTGGCGAGCAAAGGTTAAAATCAGAACGAGTCCCCCCGACTCGTGCTGGTTCTGTTTAATTCAAATGTTGAATATTTCTTTTCTTGTACGTAAAAGAAGGGCCTTTTCTTTGCCCAAGGAGATTTGCTTATCTTTATGATTAAGGAATTAGCTGATTTTTGATCTAATTAAAATTCAAAAATATATTATGCAATAGTTGGTGTTGGTGTAGAATTTGGTTGACGCTGAATCGAACTAGAGTCGAGGAAAATGAGGTCGTCATTGATGACCTACAAAATAAAGTTTCATTCGGAATTCATGGTGGTGATTCTGGTAGGATCCTTCGACGATCAAGTCAGCTCTTCTGGCCAACAGAAATGGAGTGCTCAGGAAAAAGTTCGACAGAATTTTGAGAAGGAGAAGAGAGCTTAAAGAAAACGTATCTGGAGGGTTCCTTTTTATAGACGGAGCTTGTTGTAACTGTCCGGTAGTGGGGTTGCCTGTAGTAGACTGATAAATGATAGTCATAATTGTCCTGATAAATAACAGTCGTAACTATCCTGATAAATGCCAATCGTAATTGTCCTAATAAATGACAATCATAACTATTCTGATAAATAACAATTATAATCGTTCAGTAGTGGGATCGCCTGTAGGAATCCGTCTGAAGGAAAAGTTCGGAAGGAGTTTGGCTCTTGTAGGAATTCGATTGAAGGAGAAGTTCGGAAGGAGTTCGGCTCTTAGAGAAATCTGATCTGCTGGAGGAGTTCGGAAAGAGTTTAGCTCCTGGAGAAATCCGACTGCTGGAGGAGTTTATCTTCTGGAGAAATCCAACTGCTGGAGTAATCCGGAAGGAGTTCAGCTTCTGGAGAAATCCGACTGCTAGAGTAATCTGGAAGGAGTTTGGCTTCTGAAAAAATTTGACTACTGGAGGAGTTCGGTTCTTGGAGAAATCCGACTGCTGAAGGAGTTTAACTCCTGAAGAAATTTGACTGCTGGAGTAATCCGGAAGAAGTTCAGCTCTTGGAGAAATCTGACTGCTGGAGGAGTTTGGAAGGAGTTCGGCTCCTGAAGAAATCCGACTGCTGGAGTAATCTAGAAGGAGTTCGGCTTCTGGAGAAATTCGACTGTTGGAGTAATCCGGAAGGAGTTCGGTTCCTGAAGAAATCCGACTGCTGGAGGAGTTCGGCCTCTGAAGAAATTCAACTGCTGGAGTAATTCAGAAGGAGTTCGGCTTCTGAAGAAATCCGACTGCTGGAGTAATCCAGAAGAAGTTCGGCTCCTAGAGAAATTCGAATGAAGGAGGAGTTTGGTAGGAGTTTGGCCACTGGAGGGAGTTTGGGTGCTTAAAGAGGTTCGGCTAGGGTTCGGCTACTAGAGTGAGTTCGGGATAGGTTCGATCAGTGGAGGAGAATTCTCGATCGAAGCTCTTTCGTGATTATCGATTGCATTAGGCTAAGCATCAGGTTGGACTTCGATGGGAGTGGAATTTATCCCCAACAATAGTCCCCCCACTTTTGAGTTCGAAATTTGAAGGAAGGGAGTACCAAAAAGACGACCGTCGAAGTTCCTTTCCAGGCTCTGCACCCATTGGGGTTGAAGCTCGGGAAAGATCTTATCTCCAACCGTGGTTGACGTCGAAGTTGAAGCTCGGAGGAGATCTTATCTCCAGCCGAGGTTGAAGTTGAAGTTGAGACTCGGAGGAGATCTTACCTCCAACCGAGGTTATCATTGAAGAAAAACTTGGAGGAGATCTTGTCTCCAGTCGAGGTTGAAGGAGATGTTATCTCCTGTTGTTGTTGGGCACACTGGAGCTGTTGTCGGGGTCTTTCCTCTCATTCCGTCTAAAATGAACGAGGCCTTCGGCTTTACTCACATTAGGACGAGGTTCTCCTCCTATTTCTAACGGACTGTGGGGGCATATAAGGGCCGTTGTCAGGGCCTCTCCTCTCCATCTCGTCTAAAATGAACGAGGCCTTTCGACTTTGCTCACATGTTAGGACGAGGTTCTCCTCTATTCCTAACGAGCTGTGGGAGCACATAAGGACCGTTGTCAGGGCCTCTCCTCCCATCTCGTCTAAAATGAACGAGGCCTTCGATTTTGCTCGCGTTAGGACGAGGTTCTCCTCCTGTTCCTAACGGACTGTGGGGACACATAAGGACCATTGTCAAGACTTCCCATCCTAAAAAGAACGAGGCCTTCGACTTTGCTCGTTAGGACAAGTTCTCCTCCTGTTCCTAATGGCTATAGAGACACATAAGGGCCATTGTAAGGGTCTCTCCCCCATCTCGTCTAAAATAAATGAGACCTTCGACTTTGCTCATATTACACACACACACATATATATATATATACATACATACATACATACATATACATATATATGTATATATATATATATATATGTATATATATATATATATATATATATATATATATATAGACTAGGTTACATTCGATTGGATTTTAATTCATATTCGATTGAATCTCACCCGTTAGATCGACGAGCATCTCGAGATGCCATCCCTAAAAGCAAATGGAGAAAAAAGTTGATACGACATCCCATTTTTTTGAAATAAATACCAACACCAAATAATAAACATAAAGTTTCTGTTTATTATATACTATTTGTATTTATTTTATGGAGTTTGTGTTTATTCCGTAGAATTGGTGTTTATTCCGTGGAGTTTGGATGTAGGTGCCTTCAATCCAAATAAACAAAAATAACTCAAAATAAATATAAATAATATATAATAAACAGAAACTTTATATTTATTATTTATATTTATTTTAATATTTATTTTTTTATTATTTTAATATTTATTATTATTATTATTTTAGATATTTTTTTTAAATTTTTTTTTAGCTCGGAGCCTTTAGGGCGCCTAAAGGCGCCTTCATGCACTTTAAAGGTGCCTTCCATAATGAAAAAAATAAACTAAAGAGTTGAAAAAAAAATTAATTTTTTTAAAGATACGTTTTACACAAAAAATAAAAAAAATTTGAAAAAAATCTTGAAAAAAAAAAGCCTTAAGGCACCTTCTTTCAAAAGAAGGCTCTTTCTTTTTTTTTAGTTTTTTTAATTAAAAAAAATAAAAATTTTTTAATTAAAAAAATATTATTTGGAAAGAAGGTGTTTTTTTTTTTTTCGATTAACGAGCCATTTACTTTTCAGAGAATGTTTGGAGATGCACGTTGATCCAACGGTCCAAAATTTGATCTGATATGTACTGGATTCCGATCGATCGAAGTCCAATTTACCTCTCTCTCTATATATATATATATTAATGATAATTTTATTCAAAATTTTTATTATAAGATTACTAAAAAATGATAATTTGAATAACCATCGGAGGGCAATATAGATTTTCTCGTGGAAGGTAATATAGATTGTCAAGATAATCTAAATTGCTATATGAAAGATATATCAAATAGAGTAATTTGATGAATTTATTTTAAATTACTGGCAATATGCAAACGTAATTTTAGAGTAAAGTCAAAAAAATAAAGATAGATTTTGATTGTTTGGAGCCATTTATATTGTTTTTTGAAGATGCTACATAATATCCAACTCAATCCATCTGTATCCTTCCATAAAAAAAAAATAAAAATAAAAATAAAAGCAATCCATCTGTATCCCATGGGGCCTCACATGATGGGGTGTTGGCAAAAGGACACGAGTTAAACCATCGATACCCGGTTGTCGGAAACGCCCGAGTTGCCCGGTAGCGTGGGACATATTCTGTGATATTTCGCCCCGAATAAGTTTAAATAGCACTGCAAACGATTAATTTGGACGATCGCGGTCAATCTCTCTGCCCGACCCACCTGGTCCATTCAATGGGCATGCGCCCATGGGGCCGATTTGAACTCTGATCAAGATGAGAGTTGGCAAGCACGTTGGTTCGGCATAACCATTAATTTATTATATGATAATATGCAAGTTTTATGTAAATGCCACACAAAAAAAGAAAAAAAAATCTGGTTACCCTCGTTATCAAAAAAAAAAAAAAAATTTGTTACCCTAAATCCCATTTTCCATCCCTAATTATATTCACTAAAAACTCTCAAGATAATGTAACAAAGTAAATTAGTAAACTACACTCGCTATAAGAAGCAAACTAAGGCGACAACTTTGGCCGTACCGGCTCCGACCTGGTAGCAACACACTGATGGCTTTATAGGAGCATGTCGGAAGCATCAATGAACTTGCCAAGTGTGCTTCGCAGAGTGCTTTTGGATAATTCGTTAGATAGCACAAGCACCGATCTGTTCGGTTGGAGCGAATGTGTACGTTAGCTTAAAACTATTCATATAAAGCTAAGTATCAACGTGACTGTATGTTCGAAGTAATGCTACGCTAACTCAGAAAAATCTCTGAAAAAGGTCACTCGGACCAATTATTTGGCTTCGTTAATGGTACACTTCAGGATTCCAATAGAAGGGAGGAATGGCAGCAGAACTGCTGGGTGGCTTTTTGAGTGACTTTTTGCGTTCCTTGAGCATCATTCATGTCAGAATAATTTTTTTTTTCCCGTAGAATTAATGTCAGAATAATTAATGCACGGTCAGATACCCATTTGTGGATGGATCCGTTTCGGTCCACGTGAAGCGGAATATTAAGAGAGCCGTTTCTAAGTCTCAAAAAATGTATGGCAGGAAAGAATGCAGTAGGAACAGGCCAGGTGAAGAATATAATAAGGGAAAAAAGAGAGAAAAAGATAATATCATAACGTGCACCTTGACTATATATATATATATATATATATATATATATGTCTACTCAACAACCGGCTACAACTATTCTCTCATTTAGATCCAGACACAATTCAAGGCTTATCTCATACTCACCTATAACCTAATTATGGTAATCCAGTACAAAGATACATAATCCATTAAAACCTAAACACAAAATGCAAATGCTAAAATCAAATTAACTTTAAAAAGTTACATGTAGACTCATCTCACACGTCCATGACTCCACTAGCATTATTGGTGTTGCAATATATATTACAACAAAAAATCCTCTTCCTTCAAATATGTAATCCCAAGTTAAAATAAAACTTCAACCACATCTTCCCTAATCCATACTTTTGAAGCCCACGAAATGTTGTAGTAGCTAGCCAACACAATCTCCGTTGCTGCAGATGGAATACATACGGGATATCTCATTTAATTTCAAAGATGAATGATGCCCGATCAATGTTGACGCCTTTTACTTGCAGAGCTCTTTCCTTTCTTGAAAAGCTGTATATATATCCATGTGAATCATCAGTCTTTCCAATTTGATGTGTAGAAATAATCAAAATTGTCCATAACAGATATCTTGGTTAACATGTCCACTAACTAATCATGATCCAATTATCAATATACCATTTTGAGATATACCTACCACATCCAAACCAATTCATATCGGGTGGCTTCTCTATTGAACTCTCTTTATATGATGGGGCTTTTTGATCAGATTCCCCCCATCTTTTGTCATAGCCTCCTTGTTTTCATCTAATCAGATAATTAGAAGATAACTCATTGCATTGGCTTCCTCCTTATCTTGTGTATGGGCAACACAAACATCGTTAGCACAAGTGTATTCTAGAGAAGAAAAACAATAATGCAATCCGCAGCTCTCTTAGTCCACGTCGCTAATGACCTACTGTGCCCAAGTTGCTTGCTTGAGTACACGCCACCGACCGATCACCCGCCATACTCGACGTCGCTGTCTCGTTTGTCCTCACCGATATGCAAGTTGGCTTCAGCCCCACGGGCTATATATAAAAGAAGACCACACAAAAATAATATGTTATTGCTCCTGTCGCACATCTTAATTAACTGATATATAAACTCCACCGAGAGCGACAGCTATTTTTTTCCCACTTGCACCTATGTCCTCGGCTTATCCCCCGGCATTCCCTCGTAACCTATCCGAAACTAAACCAGTAGAAAGGTCCAATGCCCCTTACAACTTAATATCCAAAACAAAGGCCACGCTTTCGAAATAGCAGTAACAAGTATAAAATAATATTGCATCAGTCCGTGACCCCCACTAGCATTATTGGCGGGTGCAATATCCCAGCCAAGAATGCTTCTTAAGCTCGAACACGAAATCCTAATTAGTGTGGTACATTGTCATGGATGTGAGCGAATGAGATGGGTAATTAAATATATAGTTAAGGTCCCCTGGGCAGCGGAAACTCAAGTCTGCAGTGGGGCCGAGAGCAATACATAGCAGAGTACAAGATTCGATTAGGATTCTAAGATGATGGAAATTATTAGCCTAACTACAACGCACTGCCCACCGCTTTTCAATGGAGCTAAAAGTTTCTACCGTGCAGTGGATCTAATTAACCAACGGCCCCCATTCAAGAGAAGGCCAGTCGATCAAATGGCCATGATCGAATCAAGGAAGCAGACAACCAGTCATTACCTTGCTTTCAACCTCAAAAGCTAGCGTACAAGGAGATTATTAACGAAAAGGTGCAAAGATAGCGCTTGCACTACACATCAATGGAAGGAGAAATTCTAAAAAATTCAACAGAAGGAGAAGAGAGAGGACGAGAATGAAAGGGAAAAGGCTGCCAGCTCATTTCAAGCCAACATCCATTCACGAGAATCCCGTTGAATGCGTGGAGTTGGATGACAAAGAGGTATTGTCTATTCGATTTCTATTTCCCCCACCACCGCACCTACTAGAGAATGACCGAGAACGATGTTCGCAGGTGTCTTTTTCATGCATTCTATTGCACTATATCTATAAATACAGGGCCATGGAAAGGCTATCTAGTCACCCAAACCTAAGCCTTTATAGCAGCCACCTATCCTCCTTAATCCTCAATTCCTTCTCGTTCCACCAATAGAAAACCATGGCCTTCTCTAAGATTTTCGTTACCCTATTTCTCCTCTCTTTTCTTGCCTCGACTGCTCATGGGCAGTTGTCGCCTACGTTCTACAACAGGACCTGCCCGAACCTTGAGAGAACCGTCAACATGATGATGTTTCGGGCCATCAGGAGGGAGCCGAGAATTGGAGCGTCCATCCTTCGACTCTTTTTCCATGATTGCTTCGTAAACGTGAGACACCCAGACTTTCCCCTTTTTTCCTCCTTGGCAACTCATTCTATTGTCAACGTTTATTTCCTTTTTTTTTTCATATCAAAATCGCTCTCCCGGTGTTTTTCTTATAAAGTAAAACCAAAAAAATCATTTTCAGCGAACTGGTTTGACGGTTGAGGTCTTTGGCTTTTACTTCTCGTAATTTACTATGTTTTAATTAAGCCAATCAAAAAGACACTTGAGGACTTAGCTCCAGTCCCACAGGACAACTAGAAATGAATGAATAGCTAGCTGGGCTGGAAGACCTGCTACATGAATCTGAACTTTTTTTGGAAGTTCGGTATCACGACAAGAAAGCCAGCTGTAGTAGCTAACGCGTGGTTCAAGGCATGATGGCCAGCCGGCCTCCTTGGACCTTAGCTTGACACGATTGCATCTCAATCAACACGTAGCCAGCTGGCATCCATATCATAATAATTTCTCCTCCAAAACGATCCCTTCTACATCGTTTTCATTCCATGGATTCTTTAATCCTGACGGTATAAAGAGTTATAATTATTCGAGGCTGGTGTTTCCTCCAAGTATATCAGACCCTAGCACATCATGCAAAACCATGACGGGCAACCCCGGTGGGTGATTGGAGAGATCCGAATCCGACCTTAGGCCATGGCGACGCCAAAAGCCAATCCGCAGTATAATTACCTTCATGAAGGACATGGAAAATGCGACCCTATTCTAGTTTTACATTGCAGATTAATTAGCTCCAGTTGTAAAAAAGAACTCTAAGCATTGAACTTTAGGGGTCATAGATTCGGACTTTTAGCTCCGTGGATCTAGTGTCGTATCACAAAATCCAGCTGTTGTAGCTGATCGGTGCCCTTATTTTACCAGCAATGCTGGCCGTTGCTTAGACTTGCTTCCACCACAAGACGTTTGGTAAGTTCATCATGGCCGCATGAAGGGCCAATTCTCTCATGCCACGTCGCGTACCAGAAATGAAGAGGACGAAAGCGATGCGGTCTATGCGCAGTTTTGGAGCTGTTTAGACGCCACTTTGACGAAGGATTTACTGGTTCTCATTAAATTAAGTTAGGTGGAGCGGTCCGGTCTCTCGATCACGGCTGTCGCTATGTCGCTTAATAATTGTGATCAAGAGAGCCCGACAGCAAGATTTGGCAATATCCAATTATTTTTTCTTTCACCTTTTTTTTTTCTTTTTCTTTTTCTTTTTAACAAACTTTGTGATGTCATGCATCAGGGCTGCGATGCATCAGTCCTTCTCGATGACACACCAACATTCACTGGTGAGAAGAACGCAGGCCCAAATCTAAACTCTCTTCGTGGCTTTGAAGTCATCGACTCCATCAAATCCCAAGTCGAGAGAATTTGCCGCGCAACCGTGTCATGTGCCGACATCCTCGCCCTTGCAGCACGCGCTGGGGTGGTCTTTGTAAGTGTAACTCACCATATTCTTAGAATTTCTTTTCCTAAACAACATAAATGGAGGTAGCATGCATGCATGACATGAGCTAGCCTAATACATGCATGCGTAACACCTTGCAGCATGGCGGACCGAAATACGTAGTGCCGCTGGGCCGCAGGGACGCGAGGACGGCAAGCCAATTCGCAGCCAATACCAACCTTCCCCCTGCCTCTGCCAGCGTCAACACCCTCATATCCATGTTCGCCGCCAAGGGCCTCAGCGCCAGGGACATGACCGCCCTCTCCGGTGCGCACAGCATCGGCTTAGCACGTTGCTCCAGCTTCCGCCCTCACATCTACAACGACTTCAACGTGGATCCATCCTACGCCGCCGCACGAAAGCAAACTTGCCCGGCCTCCGGCGGGGACGGCAACCTCGCGCCGCTCAACATCCAGAATCCGAACAGGTTCGGCAACACCTACTTCCAGAACCTCGTGGCCCGCCGTGGCCTTCTTCACTCGGACCAGGCTCTCTTCAACAATGGGCCTGTGGATGGGCTGGTACGGCTTTACAGTACTAATAATGCGGTCTTTTACAATGACTATGCTGCGGCCATGGTGAAGATGGGGAACATCAGCCCGCTGACTGGATTCAATGGGGAGATTAGACGGAATTGCAGAAGGGTGAATTGATGATGATGATGATGATGATATATTTTACTTTGTCCACCGTAGATATGTGAAAGTAATTTAAGGGTAATGACTTTGTGTTTAAATGTAATAGCGGACGCTCTCGTCTCCTATTTATTGATGTACATTTATTCAAAATTGTTTGTTGTCCATATATCGTGGGAGCAGTAAAACAGTTGAAATTATAAGAAGAGATATTTAGGCAGTCGTAGCTCTCCGGTGTCTCCTGTTTGTTGATGTACATTTTTATTCAAAGTTGTTTGCTGTCCGTATATCATATCATGGGTGCGTAAAAAGTTGAAATAACAAGAGATTTAGGCAGCCGTAGTTCTCTGCGCAAACGTGTGGTTCCAGCACCGCAATTTTTCCGGTACTTTTCTCTAGGATTTCATTTGCGCCCTCACGTGTTGATGTGTCACGTAAAGCCCACAAAGACAGGTGACAACGAACCAATTCCATGTTACGTTCCCCGCACATGGCTAGGTCGGCGGTGGCTGTCTCGTCTCTAGTGATTGCTGGTAGATGGGCGGCGCCGTGCTCCCATGTGCTGCCCTTATCATACAGCATATGACTATAATTGGAGGCAAAACTAAGTTTCATATGCCAAAGGAGATCTGTAATACTTCAATATAACTACTTCACCATGTGTACACCCACATTATAAAATTATCAGTTAATGAAGCCATGCAACCATAAAATAGACAGCTAATCTTGGGCTTCTTTAAGACAAGAAAACGAAATCATGAATTGAATAACATATATTTCCATCAATTTCATCCATGAAAAGTAGTGGTTGTTAGCGAATTGATGCTATTGTGGTAATTAAAATGGCTTTGTCCGATTGTAACATATGACAAAGGCATCAGACCTACCGCCAATAAGGGTGCTAAAGGCCCAATTGAGGTCCAGCACTAGCTCTATACCCTTTCCTTGATATCGACTCGTGACATTTGAGTTTGGATCCATACATGATTTGAACAACAGAGTGCCGTGTAATCCTAGATGGTCACCACCTTATCTAATCGTAGAGATGGAAGGCCATCAAACAGGGAGGCATCGTATGCTATGTATGGTATACATTTTGAATTCTGTACAACATGTATGCCCATTTGATGCACATCCATCTTTCATCATCGCATAATTTGATAGCTATCCAGCTCTATACAGCACTCTCCGGTATAAATCGCACAGTATAGAGGATGCTAGGTTGATAATGGTGACACCTGACCGAGCTCTGGATATATTTATGGGTCGGGCTGGCTTGTGATTGGTGTTGCGCTTGCTCATCCACACGATGAACACGATGGTTAGGCTGTCACTGGGGAATATCAGGTTTCGGCCCAGCTGGATTTAGGGCCTAAGATATATGCATTTTATTGGTCGGCCTTTGAGGCCTCCAAAGATCATAGCCGGCCCTAACTCCTTGACCGTCCGGACAATTGCAAGAGGCGTTAGAAAAGCGTAGCAGCGTAAAAGATTCTTATTTATTTACTCACTCATTCTTGAGGGAATTTAAAGCCCGACCTCAAACAACCGGACACCCACCAATTATCCGGGAAATCAAATAGAACAAGCCGAAAAAGAGAGAACTCACAGGGGTTTCTTTGATGAGTACAAGCACTAGGGTCCAAGTTCTCCTACAACAACAATATATTATATGTTAAATAACGCTTTCAATCTAATAAATACGGGTGGCACTGCTTCCCTTTTCATCAATGAAACGATGTATTATATACATGTGCGTCTGTGAAAAGTTTCAGCATACTTTTATGGGCTTGCAGCCACACAAAGAACTTGGCTCTCTTATGGCCTATATGCGCAAGGGAAGGCATGGCACAACTTGGTGTTTAAATTTGTGCATGGGGATCGCCAACTATTTCATGCCAATCATTCAGTGCCTCTGGATTTCTAGATTATACTATAGATTCATATCAATCCCACAAAGAGAGGCAGGGCTTCTAGTGAAATTGAAGTATGCTTCCTACGTACGCATATGAATTCGTCAAACTTAATTATTTTGATTTGATTCCCCTTGGCCTCAAATTACTGGGGATGTGACCGAAAAGTGTGAGGCACTGATGTCAGAGAAATTTAATTATCTGGAGTGTGAGGCCATGGGGTTGAGGATATTCTCGTGCTAAGCTTGCATCTTCCTTGCAATTCGCGACTGTTTGGGGTTATATAACAGTTTTATTTGACTCTGATGCTGGTTTGACATTAATAGGATGACGAGTTGTTCCTGCCAATTTCAGCATGGCGAGCATTGCTCGGCCGCTTAACAAACGTTCCAAGCGAGGCTGCTGACTTTTGGCAAATTGCACCGAAAAGGTCAATATCGCCTCACTTGTACTTTGGTAGTACGCACGTTCTCAATGCACCATTCGTTGGACCTTATCGAATGGTAAGATTTATCCCTATACGGATATGGTTGGCATATCATGAAACAGGATTCCCTCCTCATTAAACCTTTGGAATTAGACAAACGATACTCCAACGATAAAGCCCAAAGATGGGTAGGCGATAGCCTGGCCACACTGGTTCAAATTGAATGGCAAAACATAGAACACTTTCTACGAGAAAGTCGGAACATTCCATAATATTGTTGCCATGTGGACCATGATCGGAGAGCGCGGTCGGATTAGGTTAAATTCAGTTAACCACACTGGTGCTTGGTTGTCGCTAATAATTCTCTTACGTTCATAAAAGAGTTAAAACACAGAGATGGAAGCTTCTGCATGAACTATTTTCTTTGCGCTTATTTTTATTTTTAAACTTCAAAAGAAAAAGGAAACTGCCAGAGCGGATTCTTTTGACTGGATAAGTGATTCACCTTCATGGCTTCAACTTGCTCAAATTAGCTTGTAATATTCTTTATTGGGCTAATAATTAGGAAATGAACGTAAGCGTGTTTGGACAAATTATGGTATGTGGCTTTGCGGGTTTGCCCATCACTTGCGGTTTTAGCCGATTAATTAGGGGTGACATATGCCCGGGCCCGAACACACACACTGGACGGAGAGAGAGAGAGAGAGAGAGAGAGAGAGAGGAATTTTATTCCACTGGAGTATGCAGTGACGAATCATTCTCCCAGAATACGATCTCCAGCTGGTGGAACAACCTTATCGACTTACGTTCATGCACCGAAAAATGATGGTGACGGAGATTAATGGTGTCCAGCAAATTAACTACTAAGCCTTGCTAGGATGGACAACTATTATGTATTAGCATTATATTCTGTGCCGGCGAGAAGAAGAACGTGGCGTCCACGAAAACAATTTTATTAGACGGTGCCTCAGATTTGAAAATTAATTTTTACAGAAGTCTTATCTCATGCTACCATTTATGTATGTGGGCCTACCCCCTCATTAAAAGCTATATATCCAAACAGTACTGGCTGCCTCCGCTTAAGAAGGTTAACTCGAGGCAATCTTTTTGGAAAGAAAGACTGTTATCTCGGGAGAGTTAGGTTGACTGTGATCAACTCTATTTTAGCCGTCTTGCCTTCTTATTAGATGTTTGTGTTTAAAATTTCTAAACGGATTGTAACGGAAGTGATAAAATGAGCAGAACATTACTGTGAAAGATCAGTATGATAGTGTCAGGAGGATTTCATTGTCTAGTAAACCGGGATACCATTTGAAGGTCGAAGGAGTAGGGACGGATTGGAGATAAAGAACATTCACAAGATGAACCAGACTCTACTGGTTAAGTAGGCATGGAAGGTCCTGCATGGTTCGAGCAACCTGTGGTAGAAACCAATTAATTATATATGCTTACCACTTGAGAAGGAGATTGGGAATGAGAGCTGGTTAAAATCTTAATAGCCTTTCTTCCGTATGGAGGATATTGGTTGGCAAACTTTGGCCCTTTCGACCTTACATTTAACATTGGTAATTGAAGGCTATCCATTTTTGAGAGGATGTACGGGCTGATAGAGTATCTTTATGTTCTCTTTAAGAAGACCTTTGTGCTAGAGTTTTTAAACCAAATTCTTCGCTATCCTCCCAGTAGAGTTGGAGAAGTCTTTCTTGGAACATCCAAGTGTAAAGACCCTTGACTCAGCAGGAAATGAACCAATTGGAGCGACTCTATGACATACCATACCTTGCCAGACCTTCACGGACTTCTGATTCACTGCTTTGGAAACTCTCACTCTCAATTTTTTTTTATGTAAAGTGGGAGGATGGGACCACCCTTTTATTTAGTTAAGAAAAAAAGGTGGTACTGAGAGCATCTAGAGTTCTGAAGAGAAAAGTCAGAAGACTCGAGAGAAGTTAGAGAAGGGTTCTAACTATTGCCGATCCCAGTAAGTTTTTGTTTCAGCATGGAGCGGGCGTGTACTGAGCATCCGACTCGATGCTCCTAGTCTTTCTTATATTCGACTAGCTCTTCTAAATAGTTGCAGTCATAAATCTACTAAATCCAAAAGCCCTCCCAGAACCTATACTAGTAATGTATGCTGCTGGTTGCTGTCGTTACGCTCCCTTTCGTCGAGGAAGCTCGATTCTACCCACTTTACTCCTGCCTCTGATGCTCTGCAGAACCTTCCATAGCTCTGTTTTTTGATCAGCCAATGCCAACCATCTCTCCCGGTTGTGTAGGGATTTCTCAAGAATTATTGACTTTGCGTTTGCTTCAAACTTAAAGAGGAGAGAGGGATTCGAAAAAGAGGAGGAAAATCTCATGGCTGGACGTACGGAGAGGGACGGATAGCTTCACGAAGAAAAAGAGATACGGACGGGCGGCTTCACGAGAAGTAAGTGCTATGGGACGAGTGGCATGAGGATGCTTCATGTATTTTCTTTTTTCTTTTTTCTTTTTTTTTGGAAAAAGTGAATTTCAACTTTAACATTGGTGCCATGGCGGTATGTTTTTTTTTTTGAAAAAAAATGTGGTTCCAAGCAGATCTCTGCTAGCAGCTTTGTTTGGCACATGAACAACTATCAGCTCAATTGACGATGTATGGCAAGGGCATGTTCTTGGAAAGATGAAGGTATATGGCTTGAAGCCTTGTGGTGGACACGTGAATCTCTTTTGATCTAAAACCATAACCATACGCTCTAACGAGAAATTATTGGTTGGACTTAATTTGATATTTAGGACGAAAGGAATAGAATTAAATACACGATGATGCACGTGGTTAAGAAACAGAAAAATATTAACTGCATGGTGGGTTAAAATGAGAAAATAGAAAAAAAATAATTAAATAATTCATGATCCACCGTGGATTGGTCCGATCAATAATTGATTGCTAGCTTATACCTTTTCTTTCTTATATTGATGCTATCTAATGCACTTCATTGTTGCATGTTCATCATCATCCACTAATTTCTAGAGATCAACATACCAGCTGTTCAACGGTTTCTTAGTGATTTACATTGTTTCAAAGTGGGTTATGTACTTAATTATGATGGACGTTTCCAAGTGGGTTATGTACTTAATTAATTATGATGGACATGCCCATATCGTACAGGCTGAGTTGCTCGTTCCTCAGATGTTGGCATTCAAAATGAACCATATTAATATTTGGATCTGGACCCTTCCCAGAGATCCATCCTGCAAAGTCAAGACATGCGGCGAGATATTCTTGAATAGACTTATTCCACCCATATACTGAAGATAAAATTATGAAAACGATGTCACATCAATATCTTTAATTAAAAAATTATGTAAGCTTAACCATCTTAACACATCGTTGTGGAGATTATTGCAGAATTTTTCAATCAAAATGATGATGTAATATTTTTTTTAAAATTAATTTTTGTACATTAGTATTGTGGAATTTGCCACTTAATGAAACAAAGTGATCGGTGGAAGACAGCTGAATTCTTGACCAGTGACTTTTGTGAGTTAATGTAGCGTCGCTCTACATTATGCAATCAATTTCATCTTTCGTGCACTTTTGGGCAAGACGTCTTGCCGGTTGCCGAACCGGCCAATCAAATCTTGCATCGTTTTTTCCTAAACTAACATTAATGGTCTGCGTCAAATTTCCAACTTGGGCATTGGCGACATTACTCGCACCATCCAATGACGGGTCCAAGAACGAATGTATCTGACGCAAATTACTTAACTTAAAAGTTGGATCATATATAATCAAGTGATTAATTGGATCTAATAATTTTTTGTAGAACTTGGTAGTCATGGTTTTCCCATTTTTCCTTTCTCAGTCTATGATGCTACTACAAAATAAAGAAAATAAATTGCTATGATAGGAATCATGACAGACTATGATGAGTCAATCACACCTTAGTTCTGATTTTCGAGTACGTAAATTACCCTGTTGGATGTCCACTATAATTTAGCGAGAAAGTACCAACTCTAGAAAACCCTTGACACGGTTAAATTTTATTTAGATTGGAACAGGATCACATTATTGATATCTAGACTAATAATTGGCATGGATGAGGGTTAGATTTTGCATCTGGTCTATTCTGGCCCTTGCCGTTTGTCGCCACATATAATGCATGCGTGACTTGATGACTTTTTCGGCATCATGGACCATATCACACCTGCCATTGGACAGGACAAAAAGGGAACATGCAGCTGCTTTGAACAAAACCCAATTTTTTATGCCATGCACGGGATTCCGGCGTCAAATTGTAGCCAAGTGACCATAGTTTTTTTTGGTGGTTTTGGCAAGAAAGCCGTCGAATTATGGCTTTTTAAAGGGATAACATTTGTTCGACATGGAATCAATTCGGGTCATCGTCACAATTTTAAACAAATTCCAAACCAAAGAAAGTAAAAACTACTACAACTATATTTTTTTTTTTCATAAAGAAGAAAACAAGCAGTGTGACGGTATATCGCTGTTGATTTTTGGGAAAGAAATTCTTCGATGATTGGAGTTAAAACTTTTTCTCGAGATCACGTCATGCATTTCTTGCTGCTTATAAATTACATGGGCTCTGCTTGTCTACAGTCTACATGTCCGAGAAATTATTGGTTGCACCAAATCATCGGAGGATATGCATAAATATATATATATAAAAAGAAAAAAGTAGGAAAAGGAGGTAATACATGTTCGTACATGTTTCTTTATTATTGGATTGATCCATTGTTGAGCTAGAGGATGTGATTGACCAATAATTTTACGATACTAAGGAAGATTGAAAGGAAAAAAAAGTATGCTAGTGTCCTATTTAACCACCATATGCTATTTTAATATTTCACAAATATTAGGGAGAATCGGTCTAGTCTGAAATAACTTATTGCCTTCACAAATGTGTACGAAATTCATTTTCTCTGAGTGTATTGTTTTGAACATAACTTTGAAAGCAATTAGTGTCGTCAGAGGAAAAAAAAAGGGGCCATTACTCGTGCACTGGCCGGCAATTTTGGATGGGGTTTTGCCTGTAGAGCTATAGCGCATGTAGCATTAGTCACTTCCTATTTTCGGTCAAGTAAGACTTGAAATTCTTCTCAAATCTATGATATTACATGAAAATGGAGGTGGTGAAGAATTTGTGATATAGGTAGCGGTGCATGAAACTAAACATTTTGGATTCACTTTATGGATGATAGATATTCCGTTGAGCTTTAACATATTTTATTTTCTTATTATAAAATATTATTTATTTTAGATTGAATTAATAAATCTTGTTCACCAAAAAAGAAACAATTTTATGGTGTACGATGTGGTACGGTAACACACGTGGCAAGCAATTTCAAAAGGATTTGAATTTTAAAATGAGGATCCAAATAAAAAGAAGGTTATGGTAGTTTAGAATTCTCGGATGATGAAGAAGGTTATGGCAATTCCCTGATTTCCGCCTTCAAATTATGTTCTCGAGCTTATATAAACAGGACCAAGAAGACTGCAGGAGGACAAGCTTTGAAAGGGAGAAATTATATAGCTCAAGGATCTCATGGTGGGAGGCTTTTAAGCACTTATCCACCATTCTGTTCTTTTTTTGCACGTCATCAGATTTATAAGGCGATGCCAAGGCTGACTATCAGGTACGAGATTGAGATGAAGATCAAAACTGAGGTGAGGAGCTCAGAAAAGCTAAACTCCTAAAGATGGAAATAAAAAGCCTGATCTAACAAGATCGAGACTGAGATGAAGATTAAGCCAAAAGTCGAGCTGTCAAAAATCGATCCGACAAGACCTGGATGAAGACTAATCAGAATTAGGATGACTAAAATAAAGTAACGTTCTGTACTACTCTAATCTATTATTATATATATATATATATATATATATATATATATATATTTATTATTGTTTTTTCAAAGTTCTATCTGATTTAGACATCAGAGGATTTGATTGGAATTAATCAAACGAGTTTTTTCTTTCTTTCTTTTTTTTTTTAAATTTTATTTTTAATGTGTATATCAATTTCTTTTTTTTGGATCGGTCAGCTTTCTCCATGCCATCGTAATCGGATGAGATCTTGGCAGCAATGGTGTACATCCGGTAGGGATAAAGTTTGGCTTGTCGATCGGTGTACAAGTTCCATCAATTGTAGATGGTTTATTTATTAAGCGACTGTGCTTGAGCCAGGATGGGAAGTTGGAATTTGGAGCTGGGGATCTTGCCCGCGATCAAAAACATGTCCATCTAAGGCCGTCTTACTGAAAAGGTCTAAAATATCAGAAGTCCACGCTCCATCCTTCTCACTATGCTATGAAAGGGAAATATGGGCAAGAAAAAGATATCGAAAGAAAAGGCATCCTTATTCAAGTCATCTTGCAATCTCGTGATTCTAGTTGATTATGTCAAGTTGAATAAGAAACCTAACTTATTTTTTCAAAAAGCAATGCGGCAATTAGGGCAACAGGCCAATATTCCAGAGCAGCAAAGTTTGAATTCCAGCAACCAATGACCATTCCATGCATGCAACAACTACGCTATATATGGGAGTCCTGAGAAAGCACTACTCTCATCTCAGCTCAAACTCTTGGAGTAACCTTGCAGCCTTCTTTAGCTATGGCCTTCTCCAATAGCTTCCTTTTGCTCTCCCTTCTATCACTACTCGCTTGCATTGCCCAAGGGCAACTTTCGCCCACGTTCTATGAAACAAGCTGCCCAAATGTACAAAGCATCGTGCGCTCGGCCATGGCACAGGCTGTCATTAGGGAGCCAAGGATGGGCGCATCCATCCTTCGGCTCTTTTTCCACGACTGCTTTGTGAACGTACGATACAACCCCTTTGCTCCCTCGTTTTCCTTTTGTTATTTTGATGTGTATCTGCAACCACCTTCGCTATAGTACGCTGCAAGTTATCAAACCTAGAATTCAAGGATTTATTTGCTAATCTAATTTGAATTGTAAGGGAAGTGTGTTGGCCATAGGAGCAATATAGAGATGGTCGGGCTACTTGGCTGTGGTTTAAAAAGGGTGGCAAACTAGCAACACGGTCCTACCATCTTGGTCGCACCGGTACCTCGGAAATTGATATGCGCCGGATGCAGCCAATAGCAACAATATTCTTCCAGGCAGCTATACGTTGGAATCCTCTGCGGTGTGTGAGTTGCACTGCGCAATGGGCTATGCAGCCATGGATCTCTACCATATCATCGCAACATAGAGATGGACAGCTGTCAAACATCTTATGATCTTTCTCACGATGTACAATGTTTACACC
The DNA here is from genome assembly GCA_006176705.1 of Cocos nucifera. Taxonomy (NCBI): domain Eukaryota; kingdom Viridiplantae; phylum Streptophyta; class Magnoliopsida; order Arecales; family Arecaceae; genus Cocos; species Cocos nucifera. The sequence continues at coordinate 2,109,713 of QRFJ01000028.1, read as the reverse complement.
ATGATGCGCCTTGTTTGGCAGCCATTCATCTTTGCGATGAGAAGACATGATGGTGATCAAGGGCCGTACAGCCCTTTGTGGTGCATAACTTGCATGGTAGAGGATTCAAACTTAGGCAGCTATATACCCGTCATAAATCTCACCTTGCTATCACTGTACCGCATGCACCAATCATCCAAAGGTGCCTCCATAGCTTAGAGGCTTAAAAAGCAATTTACCCGCGAACCATAGGATAAACAGCTTATATTCAAGAGTTAATTGTTGCCAGACCACTCAAATCTACACGTTGCTCTCAAAAAATAGCTTACATGCTACTGTAACGCAACATGATGTTGCCAACGTTTTGTGGTTGCATGCAATCAATAGCGGTTGTGTCAGTCCTAATCACCGACACGTATCTGCTAAAATTTAAGAAGTTAGTTACCAATCTCTCTCGTAGATACAGTAGGCATGTGTGCCAGATTAAAGCTGATAAGGTGAAGACTGTTCTTTTTTTTAATTTGAAGAAGAAGATAAAGTGAAAGATGGTTGCAAACTTTTACGTGGGATATTCCAATAGCTTTTCAAGTTTTCTTTTCCGAATGTAACCGCATCGGAGTGAATGCTTTTGTTCAACTCAGCTTAAAATCATCGCGCGCGAATTCTCCGCTGTGCACGCGATGCACCGCACGGTATGGTGCATTATGCACACCGTCCATCGTGCGATGGACGGCTGCATACATCCGCTATCCGCTTCTTTCACACATATACTTCTCGGTTGCTGAACGGACGTGATCCTCTGTTTTCTTCAGGGCTGTGACGGATCGGTCCTTCTCGATGACACAGCAACGTTCACCGGCGAGAAGAACGCTTTGCCTAACCGAAACTCAGCCCGTGGATTCGAAGTCATCGACACCATCAAAGCTAGTGTCGAAACCGAGTGCAGCGCCACCGTCTCATGCGCTGACATCCTCGCCCTTGCTTCTCGCGATGGGGTCTACTTGGTCGGTATCGCACCCATCATTTCACACCATCTTTTTCACCATCAACGCTCAGTTTCAAAGCTTTAAGCTGATACGAATGATACATCTTGTAGCTCGGCGGCCCAAGTTGGACGGTGCAACTGGGCAGGAGGGATGCAACGACAGCGAGTCTGAGCGCGGCCAACAGCAACCTCCCCGGTCCCGGGTCCAGCCTTTCCACGCTCATCTCCATGTTCGCCGCCAAGGGCCTCAGCGCTCAAGAGATGACCGCGCTCTCCGGTGCCCACACCATCGGCCAAACTCAATGCACCAACTTCCGCGCCCACATCTACAACGACACCAACATCGACCCCAGCTTTGCGGACTTAAGAAAGCAGAACTGCCCAGCCTCGGGCGGCGACAGCAACCTCGTGCCACTAGATGTCCTGACCCCGTACCGGTTCGACAACAACTACTACCAGAACCTGGTGGCCCAGCGGGGGTTGTTGCACTCGGACCAGGAGCTCTTCAGGGGTGGGTCGCAGGATGCGCTAGTAAAGCAATACGGCAACGACGCTGCGTTGTTTGCGAGCGATTTCGCTCGGGCGATGGTGAAGATGGGGAGCATCAGCCCGCTGACCGGGACCGGTGGGGAGATCAGGTTGAACTACAGGAAGGTCAACGGATGACGGTGGGGGCGAGCGACGTTGACTCTGCAGGTCTTGATTACTTCATTACGCGCAAATCAACTGGATAAAAATATCAAACGAAGCCATGCAACGATAAAATTGATGGGTATTCAGTGTTTCTTTAAAGCAAGAAAACGAGATCATGAATTAAATAATATATATTTCCAACCATTTCATGCATGGAACGTAATGTTTGTTCATGACTTGATGATTTTGTCGTGATTAAAAAGGGCTATGTCCTATCATGCCGGTTGCAACGTCCGAGAAAGGCATCTGGTTGTAACCGATGATTGTTGTAACAAGAGAGATCGTAATATACACCGTGCACTATAGCCATGCACCATTTCAATCACCCCGTTTCATTCTTCTTACGGACTCTATTCATTTATGCGTTCATCACGGTGATTGGTCCATAAGAATAAACATGAAAATTGGCATGATCGCAGCTTAATTGGTGAGGGGATGCACCATATAATTTCTCCCTTGACATGAGCTTGAATCCATGCATGATATCTCCCTTGACATGAGTTTGAATCCATGCATGATTTGCATGATAGCATGCTGTACAGCACTAGATGGCCACCATCTCTCATTCAATTGTGGAGATGAATAATGAGCAAGCAGGGGGCGTTACATATGCCATACATGGCCCATGTTTGAGTTTCGTTCGCTACATCTGTTTGATGGCTGTTCATCTCTATGATCGAATGATGTGGAGCCGTCTAATCTTATATAGCATTTTGCGGTGCCAGTCGAGCACCACAGAGGATCCCGGGTCGATAACAATTGCGCATGACCCAGCTCTGGACTTAGGGCCTAAGATATGTGCACTTTATTGGCCAGCCTTTCTGGCCTCCAAAGATCATCGACGGCCATATCTCGCACTGCTGACCAACTCAAACACCTGAACTAATTTGTTCCATTACGTATGCTTCTGGGGTATGGATTCCTCCTTGACCAATGGGATGAGTGCAAGAGGCATTAGAAAAGCTTAGCATCAGAAAAGATTCTTATTTATTTATTATTCACTCATTCTTCGATAGAATGTAAAGCCCGACCCTCAATCAGCTGGACACCCACCAATTATCAAATCAAACAGAACAAGCGAAAAAAGAGAACTCACTAGGTTTCTTTGACGAGTAAAATCACTCGGGTCGATGTTCTCCTACAGCAATACATTGTATACATGTGTCTGTGAGAAGTTTCGGCATATGTACGTGCTGGGAGAAATCTTGTATGGGCTGATGATATGTAAAAGCCCAGGGCCCAAAGGGACCAAGCATGATGGGTCTATTGTCCCGAATCCTCACTGTCTTATGATCGGTCATAGTTTTTCTCGAGCTAAACCTTAATTACCGCCCAGACAATGTTACTTCCTTAAGCAGATAGGGCATATCGACTATTCTTGGTGACTCTTATGCTTAATGATTGACAGTCTATGGTTGGCCAGAACTCGGCTCCTAACAATGACATAAGGCAACCGACCCCTAGTCATTGCCGACCAATGTATGTTTTGATGATACCACGCATTCAACCAAAACTCAAACACTTGCTAGATGATAGCTGTCGTTTGGTTATTGAGGCAACTATAACTGCCATGTCCCTAGAATCTTGAACGATGATCTCGCCATGCATCCTACATAAACCTCACACTGATAAAGCGGGATCTTTCTAACCAACTTATCAATCGGAGCTCCATACTTCCATCCATAGATAGTGTTGGTGCGAAATCTAACTATCGCTGGAGTCGAAGTTGGATTTGGAGAGGACGAGGTTGCCGCTGGGACCTGCAAAATAAGTCTAGTCCGGAGTCTGGGGTGGTGGCTTCGGCAAGATCATCCGATGATCAAGTCAGCTCTTTCGGCCAACAGAAATGGAATGCGTAGAGAGATTCTAGCAGAGTTTTGAGGAAGAGAAGGAGAGCTTCCTTTCTTCTAAAAGCGTATTTGGAAGATCTCTTATATGGATAGAGCCTATAATAAATTGATAGTGACAGCCATAATCGTCCAGTAGTGGGCCGTTCAAGACCATATGGAGTTTGTTACAGGAGATAGTGTCCGTTGTCGTGATGTGCGAGCCCGTCGGAATCCAACTGTTGAAGCTTGGATGGAAGAGATTGATTGTTCATTTGGTTATATCGAGGATGAGTGTCGAGGTCCTCTGGGGCTGCTGGATGGAGTTTGGAGGGAGTTTAGCTGTTTGGAGGAGTCCATCTAAAAAAAAAATTTGGGAGGAGTTCGACTGTTGGAGGAGTTCGATAGTGAAAGGAGTCTGGCTGAAGGAGAAGTTCGGAAGGAGTTCAACTGCTGGAGGAGTCTGACTGAAGGAGAAGTTTAGAAGGAGTTCGACCATTGGAGGAGTCCTACTAAAGGAGAAGCCCGAATGAAGTTCAACTATTGGAAGAGTCTGGATGAAAAAGAAGTTCAGAAGGAGTCCGACTGGGGGAGGAGTCTGGCTGAAGGAGAAGTTCGGAAGGAGTTCAACTGCTGGAGGAGGCACAATGTTTAACCATGAAGGTTGCTGCCGAGTGGAATCCTTCCAAGATCAAGCATCCAGCTGAACTTCGGCAGGAGCGAGTTTATCTCCAACACTAGTCCTCCTACTCCCAAGTTTGAAGTTCAAGGGAAGGAAGTACCAAGTGTGACTGCTGAAGTCCCTTTTCATTTCTTACGCTTGTTAGGATGAGGCGTTTCTTGGTGCTTCTGCGTCGGTGTCAAAACTTCATAAGTTTGAGGCGATCCGAAGAGACGTCTTTGGAGCTTCGCATCGAAACTCTGCTCAGGATATGACATCATTATAGGCTTGTCTACCGTCAGTCTCTGCCATGATAGAGGGAGCACGCGTCGACCATAGATCGATCAAAGAGAATCACAATCATAACCACCTAGAATCCTTAGGGCTATTTAATCTATTTTCTTCCTCCGAATCGTTCCCTCTCCCGAAATCTTCTTCCTCCTCTTCTTCTGGTTTTGTTCTCTCCGTCGCGCAAGAGCTTAGGCTTTTCCTTCCACTTTCTTTGATCTCAGGTGTTCTCTCATTTGTCTTCTATGGCCTTCATCGTCTTCCTGCCTCTTTCAATCAACTTAGGTCAGCTCGCTATCTTTTCTTAAGTTATTCCTGCATTTTCTGCTTTCCGCTCCTTAGATCTCTTTGTAGAAGTTTTTTGTACTTCATTTTCTTAGCTTTTCGAGCATTTTTTATGATTTTTCTTTGATCCAGATGTCCACCGAGGAATCCTGATCGATCTACTCGAGGAGTTCAGCTTCTCTAGCCTTAGCGAACCTATCTCTTAGGGAGGTCGATCTTTTTGAGTTGTCCCCTTCTTCCTTTGCATCGATAGTTATTGTCTGCCAACTTCGATCTGACGATCTTACGTTAGCTAGGATTTAGTTTGGTATTCCCTCCGAATACGAGCTCAAACTTTTCGAACCCAACGATAGGACCTGGTATGATTGAAATTGATCCAAGAGGTTCTCCAAACTTTAAAAGTAGCTCCACAACGTCAAAGCCTCGTATAATGAGTATAAGCTAATTTGGTCGAAAAAAGTGACCAGGCTCGAGCATGAGCTCTGGACAGCTAATAGAGAGATGAGCCATCTGTTAGATATATGTGCCCTAGAAGCCAGAATTGGCTGACACTTGTAATACACTTCTAGGGGCAAAATTGTAATTTTGACTATAATTAATGAAATTGATTATTTTCTATCACACCTGTGTATTTAGTGTCTGTGATACATCCTTTGAGTTAATGGTAATGATAATTCATATTTTCAAGAGTTAAAAATTTAAGACATGAATAATCATTATTAACTCATAAACAGCTCCCGACCATAGGATCATCACGAGGATGGTGATTGATCCGAAAGGTTGGTGTACGATCGCTTCTCTTTAGTAGATGAGTCTTGAGTCTACGGTGTGAAGACACCGGAGCGAAAGTATAGGTACTCGTTAGAGAATGAGGGCACTGAGCGTGACCACCTCGAGTAGTCATTAGGAAGTCTACCTTCTCGTCAATGACTGACTCGATGCTGCAGTAGTGTGTCTGGTTCTTTGACCTGAGATGCATCGGCAGTTCACCTTGAGGGTGTTATAGTTTGACTACACCATTACTCGGTCTCCTAGCCATATGGAACCCTGAGGTGTATGTTGGCTATAGCATGTTCATTGTAGGAACTGGATTGCATCAAGATGGAATCTATCTACCTCGGTGGTAGAGGAGTAGCCCTATGATGATCATAAGAATCAAGTCCAGAAATCCATGGCCATGGTAGAGTGAAATAATAGAAAGAGTTTCTATTTAGATTTTCACATTGGACTCGAATCGAATGATTACATCATATGACAGAGACTAGGGTTTGACATTCACATTTTGCTCGAATAATGAGCATACCTCCAGAAGGACCTTCCTTCTTGTTCTTCAGAGACTAGGGTTTGGTTAGAGAACGAGGGCACTGAGCGTGACCACCACGAGTAGTCATTAGGAAGTCTACCTTCTCGTCAATGACTGACTCGATGCTGCAGTAGTGTGTCTGGTTCTTTGACCTGAGATGCATCGGCAGTTCACCTTAAGGGTGTTATAGTTTGACTACACCATTACTCGGTCTCCTAGCCATATGGAACCCTGAGGTGTATGTTGGCTATAGCATGTTCATTGTAGGAACTGGATTGCATCAAGATGGAATCTATCTACCTCGATGGTAGAGGAGTAGCCCTATGATGATCATGAGAATCAAGTCCAAAAATCCATGGCCATGGTAGAGTAAAATAATAGAAAGAGTTTCTATTTAGATTTTCACATTGGACTCGAATCGAATGATTACATCATATGACAGAGACTAGGGTTTGACGAATTCACCTTAACCCTAATCTGATCGGGGCTCAAGATAGAAGAACTTAATCACACAGGTAGCTGCACCAAGAGGTTCGCATTCAGCTCTGATGGGTTGCCACCATATACTGCTAGGTGTCACTGATGGATTTTGGAAGCAATTAGAATAATTTAGATGATCGATCATTCTAGCTGTTCGAATCAGAAGAGTTCTGATCCATCGAAAGGAGTTTCGATGATGTCTATGATAGAGATCATGACATATCCCATTACCATACAGAACTGAACCTAACTGGGTCACACAAACAAGGGTTTGAATCTGGTGATCATCAATTGAACTGATCTAGTTCAATTGATCTGAATGAGATTCAATTAGGTTCAAGAAAATCGTGCTAGCACTCGATTGAACCTAACGTTCTTCTTTTACTATCACAAATAAGTTGTCCTAACTGAGCCAAAGGAGTTTGTGCTCAATCAGAGGCCTTCATATGGTCTGACTGGAGGTTGTCCAAGTCAGAATAGGTTGTCTTATTTGTAAGACATTACCTGCCATTTTTGGTCACCTGCCATTTCTTGTTCTTTGACTTTGGTCAAAAGTCTACCTTTGACTGGTCAAACGTTGACCATTGACCCTTTGACTTTTGACCACATGTCATGCACCTATTGGAGAGCTGGTGGGGGCCTGTCCCCCTGCCAGAACCTGGCAAGGAGAAGGGCGCACGCCAAGGGTGGCGTGAGCCCAAGTAGGAGGCGCCTAGGAGTCCTTGTTGGACAAGGACTCCACCTCCCTTTTGGATTCCAATCAGAGTCCTACTAAGAATTCAGTTTGACTGGTCTTAGGCACCCTCTAAGGAGGAATCCAGGGGTCACTATTCCAGCCAATCAGATTTAGATCTGATTTCACAAAGGGTTGTGATTGGTTGAGAGGAAGAGGAGTTGGATCACAAGAGGTCTATAAATAAGACCCTGCGCCCAACCCTAATTCCAATGCTATTAGACACGCCCCAAGGCTGCCTCTCCCCTCCTTCTCCATGCCATAGTCTCTTCTCCCCTTGCTCTCCACGTCCAAAAGTGTTTTGGATTTAGATTGGTGCGATTCAGATCAAGAAAGGCGATCAAAAGCAAGAAGACTGCGCTGCTGCAAAAGGACGACTGCAGATCTTCAAAAGAGTTTTGAAGATCCTCTAGATCAGATCCAGATCTGATTTTTGGAGGTGTGATAGAGAAGAAGAGGATCTCCAGATCCAACCCGAGTGGATACCGGTAGAGGCCAGGCGCTTGCATGGCTAAGATCCAGAACCTTCCGCTGCAATCAGGATCATCTACAGGGTAATAGGATTACCCAAATCAGGTAAATTAAATTTGATTTAATTTATCTTATTTTATTTTATTTATTAAAATAATAATAATCAGATCTAAAACTTATCAAGATCTGATTGAGATCAAGAAAAAATTTTTGAAATATATCTCTTGATCTAATCAGATCTGGACGAACCTGGACCGAGAAATAAGGATTTCCCTTCAACTGGTATCAGAGCCAGGTTCTAAAATTATTTAGATCTGATTTTAATTTTATTTTAATTAGAAAATAAAATGATTTTAGATGTCACATGAGATGTGATCAGATTTGAAATCAGAAAAATTAAAATTAAATGATTTGGATCTAAGATTAAGAAGATATGCATGACTAGTTCTAGAATAGAATAGTTCTATAGAATAGTTTTGTATGTCTTTGATTTAATCTGATTAAGTCATATTTTAGATCTTCTTATTTACTATTTTCTGATATTATAAGTGTTATAATAACATCTGATAAATAGCAAATAAAAATTATTTAATTTTAAATATCATATGAGATATGATAGATGCATGACTAGACTAATTGTAGAATAGTTCTACATAATTGTCTAGATTAAAAATTTATTTTGATTAGATCAATTTAAATCTAATTTTTTAGATTATTATGTGATAATTTAGATCAAAAAATATGCATGATTTGATACATGAGATGTATGCAAAATATGCCTTGATTAGATCTAAATTTATATATGAGATATATGATATAGATCTATAACTGTTTTGTAGATTTACATGTTCCTGATTAAGGCGTTCCTCTTGGCCGTCCGGTCATAAGAACGAAGAAGGGTTTGAAGGCCCTCTCTTTCTATTCGATGGGGTGTTCTTATGACGTGTAGGGGTGCTGCGTGTTCGTCCTTAATCAGAAACCCAAAACTTACTTTCTGCAAAATCCTAGATCCTAAAACCCTAGGATTTATTGTGCATATTTTGTTTATGAACCCAACTTAATTAAGAATTAAGTTTATGAAATATTAATTAGGTCTAAAATTAAGAATTTCAGATCTAAGACATATTCATAATACTGGGTTCGGGCTTGGGTAGCTCAATTAGGTCTAAGCGGTTGATCAAACCGAATCAAGAGTTGGTTAGAGGGGATCAACAATGCTTAAATTGACCAGCCTAATAGGATTAAGTCTGGGTCAAGATCGAGTCACGATCAAGCAAGACCTAATTAGGCTCAGAGGTTAGAGTCTGGATTGTAGGCTAACCCAATTGGTTCTGACTCAACAATTTGGTGTCTAAGGTAAGTTTGGCACAAACGACCGACTGATTTTTAATTGGAAGCTACTCGATCTGAATGCGTTCTTATGCGAGTTAACGGCATATTCCTTCCACCGGTCTCACTTACCTGGCCATATTTGTTGACACAGTTTTGATCTGAGGTGGTCAATAATCCGAGCTGACCCATGCCACTAGGTTAGTCATAATTGTTATGACTAAGCTAAGTCTAGTTTAATGAGACCTGAATCAATTCTCCCTAAGAAAAGATTAAGTCCGAGGTCTTCCACCATTGTAGACGTGCGGGCCCTTCCCGGGGTTGATTGTTCTCGGCTGGATACAGTGGCTCAGTTGCACCGGAAAGATGCAACCATGTCTATTAGGCATTGGATGCTATGGGCTGGAGGATGAGTTGGGCTCAATATTCTGGATACGGTGAGAGACCCAATTAGGAACCCAGTCTATACAAATAGTGGGTCTGACTTAACTAAGGAGTGGATCAATATTCCGGATACGGTGAGATTCATGAATTAGAGACCAAGTTTGGGTGCACCATGATTAGAGAATCATTGAACAAGAGTTGTTCACTCATTGGCTAACCCATCACCAATAACTGTTAGGTGAGGTGATGAGTCAGTTGGTGAGACCGCACCACCCACTAGAAATCATCAATCACAGAGATTTTTGCATCTCTACAGAGGGAGTGTAGGGATCCGAGAAAATAGTGGAAGCTAATTTGTTTAAAAATAAAATCTCTAAATAAATTGGTCAAGTCAAAATTACAGTATCTAACTAGAATCTTTGACTTTCTACAGAAAAATGTCTGCGTCCAACCCACTGGCACGTATCCTAGACACACATAGACTGATTGGACCCAATTATAAAGATTGGCTCAGGAACTATAAAATTATTTTGGGTTCAGAGAAGTTAACACATATTTTGAACCAGGACCCTCCCACCTTACCAGCTCGTCCATCCACTGAACAGAGAGCGTCTCTGGAAAAATGGATTGACGAAGACAATAAGGCCAGATACTACATGTTGGGCTCGATGTCTGATGAGCTCCAGCGCCAACATGAAGATATCGGGACTACTCGCCAAATGTTGGCTCACCTGCAGGAGATGTTTGGTGAACAGAGTCGCGCAGCCAAATATCAAGTCACGAAATGACTTTTTAAGGCTAAGATGCGTGATGGGCAGTCAGTCCAAGATCACTGTCTGATAATGATCAAGGACATGGAAGAGCTTGAGAAGCTCGGTGTGAAGTTGGACTTGGACTTGCAGAACGATATTATTCTGCAATCCTTGACTGATGCATATGGGCAATTCATCATGAATTACCACATGCATAAACTTCAGAAATTCCTTGGCCGAGTTGATGAATATGCTGGTTACCGCTGAGCTTTCTATGAAAGGTTCTAAAGGCTCAGTTCTTGCTATGGAACGGACTTCTTCCAAAAGAAAGTCTTATGGAAAGAAAAAGAAGTCTGTGAAAAAGCAAAAGGTAGAAGGATCAAAGAAAAAGAAGGCAGAATCGAAGAAAAAGGCGATGGCAAAGGAAAGTATTTCCATTGCAACAGCGAACGGCCATTGGAAGCGGAACTGCCCTACTTACCTGGCCACCCTGAAGAACAAGAAGGAAGGTCCTTCTGGAGGTATGCTCGTTATTGAGTCTAACCTTACGGTTTCTTTCTGCATCCAGTTGGATGCTTGACTCTGGTTCTAGTGCTCATCTGTGCACTTTTATGCAGGGTTCTTGAGGATAGCAGGAGGCTGAGGGATGGAGACATGATCCTTCGCGTCGGTAATGGAGCAAGAGTTGCTGCAGTAGCCGTGGGAACATACTCCTCTGCGATTACCATCTGGTTTAGACTTATTTTTAAAAGACTGTTATTATGTGCCTGCAGCTAGCAGGAATTTGATTTCTATTTCATGCTTAGCACAAAAGAAGATTATGTGATCACCTTCTTTAAGGACCATTGTAACATTCTTTATGAAGAATAAAATTACAATATTTCTTGTTATGGCTTTATCAGTGCATATTGTTACCTATTTTAACTATCGAGCAAAACGTAATGCCAAATGACCTAGGGATAGTCCAAACGACAGATATCTATGGCACCTGAGATTAGGTCATATAGCAGAAGATAGGATTAACAAATTGGAAAAAATGGGCTATTATTGTTGGTGCAGAAATCCGTCGCCGCCGGAGGTCGCCGCAATCGAGGCCGCTGGGCGCCGCCGGGGACCTGCAAAACGAAGTCCCGTCCGGAACCGGTGGGGTGGTGGCTCCGGCAGGACCCTCCGACGGTCAAGTTAGTTTCCGGCCAACAGTAATGGAGTGCTCGGAATGAGTTCCGGAGCTTAGAGATGTGGAGGAGAGCTTAGAGAGTCGAGAGTTCAGAGAGCTTAGCCTTAGTATGTCGGGAGGGGTCCTTTTATAGCGGAGCTTAGTTGATGGTGACGGCTGTGCCGTCTGGCAGAGAGTCGTCGGGCAGCATGGAGTTTGGTACGGAGAGGAAGGCGTCGTCCGGTAGATCGTGGGAGCCATACCGGCGAGTCGTGGGCCGCATGGAGTCCGGTACGGAGAGGAAGGCGTCGTCCGGTAGATCGTGGGAGCCATACCGGCGAGCCGTGGGCCGCATGGAGTCCGGTACGGAGAGGAAGGCGTCGTCCGGTAGGTCGTGGGAGCCATACCGGCGAGTCGTCGGCCGCATGGAGTCCGGTACGGAGAGGAAGGCGCCGTCCGGTCTTGCTGCAGGCGACAGTTCGTCCAATGGAGTTCGGACTTGTAACAGAGTTCGGCCGAAGGGGGAAGCTGGGGGAGTTCGTCTGGCTGAAGGGTCGGCCATCTGTAGAGTTCGGCCGCGGGACGGTTGCCGAGGAGTTCGACCGCTGAGAGGCCCGAAGAAGCTCGGCTGGCCAGTTGAAGGACTTCGGTTGCTAGTTGGTTCGGCCAGGGCTCGCTGAGGAGTTCGGTCGCCTAGGGTCGGTCCGAAGGGGTTCGGCCACTTGGGCTCGCCTGGGCTCGTCGGTCCGAAGGAGTTCGGCTGCACGGGCTGGCCTGGGGTCGGTCCGAAGGAGTTCGGCCGTGGGAAGTCCGAAGGAGTTCGGCTGCATGGGCTCGCCTGGGGTCGGTCCGAAGGAGTTCGGCCGTGGGGTCCGAAGGAGTTCGGCTGCATGGGCTCGCCTGGGGTCGGTCCGAAGGAGTTCGGCCGTGGGGTCCGAAGGAGTTCGGCTGCAAGGGAAAACCCGGGAGGAGCTCGGATGGCCGAACGGGCGTCTGGGAGGAGTCCGTCTCCCGAAGAAGTCCAGCCGCTTGGAGTCCAAGGAGCTCGGCCGTCAGGAAGTTCGGCTGGCGGTGGGAGTTCGTCCTCTAGGCAGTTCGGCCCGGACCTTGGTGCAGGGGAGTTCGGCCTCTAAGGCAGTTCGGCCGTGTTAGGGGCTCGGCCTGGCGCCTGGCGCTGAAGCTCTTCAGCGGCTACTGGTTACATTGGGCTGAGCGTCGGGCCGGGCTTCGGCAGGAGCGGGATTTATCCCCAACAGTAGCCCCCCCACTCCCGAGTTCAAAAATTGAAGGAAGGGAGTACCAAAACAGGCGACTGCCGAAGTCTTCTTCCAGGCTCCGCATTTGTTGCAGCTGAAGCTCGGGGGAGGTCTCATCTCCAGCCAAGATTGACGCTGAAGTTGAGGCTGAGGCTTGGGGGAGACCTCATCTTCAGTCGATGTTTGGAGTTGAAATGGAACTCGTTTCCGGCTAAAGTCGATGAAGCTGATGTTGAAGCCGAAGTAAGATCTCGCCTCCTTCGGTCGAGGTCGGATTTGAGCTCCTCGGGGGCGACATTATCTTCGTCAGTTGAAGTCGACTCGAGGGAGACCTCCTATCTTGCAGCCGAGGTTGAAGTGCGCGCTCGGGGGAGATCTTATCTCCTACGGCCGAGCTTCCCTCGGGGGAGATCTTATCTCCTGCAGCCGAAGTGAAGTGCGCGCTCGGGGGAGATCTTATCTCCTGCAGCCGAGCTCTCGGGGGAGATCTTATCTCCTGCAGCCGAGTGAAGTGCGCGCTCGGGGGAGATCTTATCTCCTGCAGCCGAGCTTCCCTCGGGGGAGATCTTATCTCCTGCGGCCGAGGTTGGTGCTCGCGTTAGGACGAGGTTCTCCTCCTGTTCCTAACCGAGGTTTCGGTCGCTCGGGAGAGATCTTATCTCTAGCCGAGGTTGTCGGTCGCTCGGGAGAGATCTTATCTCTAGCCGAGGTTGGTGCTCGTGTTAGGACGAGGTTCTCCTCCTGTTCCTAACCGAGGTTGTTCCGGTCGCTCGGGAGAGATCTTATCTCTAGCCGAGGTTGTCAACGGTCGCTCGGGAGAGATCTTATCTCTAGCCGAGGTTGGTGCTCGTGTTAGGACGAGGTTCTCCTCCTGTTCCTAACCGAGGTTGTTCCGGTCGCTCGGGAGAGATCTTATCTCTGCCGAGGTTGGTGCCGTGTTAGGACGAGGTTCTCCTCCTGTTCCTAACCGAGTTGTTCGGTCGCTCGGGAGAGATCTTATCTCTAGCCGAGGTTGTCAACGGTCGCTCGGGAGAGATCTTATCTCTAGCCGAGGTTGGTGCTCGTGTTAGGACGAGGTTCTCCTCCTGTTCCTAACCGAGGTTGTTCGGTCGCTCGGGAGAGATCTTATCTCTAGCCGAGGTTGGTGCTCGTGTTAGGACGAGGTTCTCCTCCTGTTCCTAACCGAGGTTGTTTCGGTCGCTCGGGAGAGATCTTATCTCTAGCCGAGGTTGTCGGTCGCTCGGGAGAGATCTTATCTCTAGCCGAGGTTGGTGCTCGTGTTAGGACGAGGTTCTCCTCCTGTTCCTAACCGAGGTTGTTCCGGTCGCTCGGGAGAGATCTTATCTCTAGCCGAGGTTGAAGTGCGCGCTCGGGGGAGATCTTATCTCCTGCGGCCGAGCTTCTCTCGGGGGAGATCTTATCTCCTGCCGAGGTGCGCGCTCGTGTTAGGACGAGGTTCTCCTCCTGTTCCTAACCGAGGTTGTTCACGGTCGCTCGGGAGAGATCTTATCTCTAGCCGAGGTTGTCAACGGTCGCTCGGGAGAGATCTTATCTCTAGCCGAGGTTGCTCGCGTTAGGACGAGGTTCTCCTCCTGTTCCTAACCGAGGTTGTTCGGTCGCTCGGAGAGATCTTATCTCTAGCCGAGGTTGACGGTCGCTCGGGAGAGATCTTATCTCTAGCCGAGGTTGTGCTCGCGTTAGGACGAGGTTCTCCTCCTGTTCCAACCGCACGGTCGCTCGGGAGAGATCTTATCTCTAGCCGAGGTAACTCTAGCCGCGCGCTCGGGGAGATCTTATCTCCTGCGGCCGAGCTTCTCTCGGGGGAGATCTTATCTCCTGCGGCCGAGGTGCGCGCTCGGGGGAGATCTTATCTCCTGCGGCCGAGCTTGTTGCTCGCGTTAGGACGAGGTTCTCCTCCTGTTCCTAACGCGACTGACTGCTTCTTCCCTATCATCGCATAGTTTTCGCATCCAGAAATGATTTTATTGAGAGGGGAGAGTTTTACCGAGGAGAAGCTGATCGCAGCACATTTTCGTTCGAGGGTTGTCGGGGTGTTGTTCCTCGGAGTTCCCTCGGGCAGTAAGTCCCGTCCAGACGACCTCCTCTATCTCATGCCGGCCTTCTTAATTTGGAATATGCTTCTCTTGACTTTGTCGCTGGGGGATGACAATCACCGATGTAGCTAGCTCCTAGCTCCTCCCCGGGGTGGCGTTGATGACGCCGCGAGGCGGTCGACCTTCTTATCTTTTCTAGTTACGGCAGCGCCTTTAGCCGATCTTCTCCTGCTTCAGACTGGCGTCGGAGGAATTTATCCCGTCGTCCCTTTTTGATGAGCTCTTCAATCTTGTCTTGGAGCTGAATGTATTCCTCAGTGTCGTAGCCGTGGTCGCGATGGTAGGGGCTTTACTTGCTTCGATCGCTCACGTTTAGGGAGGCCGTAGTCCTTCAGGTTTTGGCGGCTGGCTCTTAACTTCGCCGAGAATTCGAGTTAGAGGAGCGGTCGTAGTTGCGGAACTTCCGGGAGGGGGGCTTCGTCCGTCCTTGCCAAGCGCCGAACTTTATTTTGGAGGTTGAGTTGAGGAGTTCGGCTTTCCACCGAGCTTCATTTT
>QRFJ01000028.1:2006745-2093763 GCA_006176705.1 Cocos nucifera | reverse complement strand
GTCCTAGGTCGGATGACTTTCATGACTTCATAGGATCCTTCCCAATTTGGGATAAGCTTTTTCTGATTCTGAGACTGAAAGATGGCGGCTCGCCGAAGTACTAAGTCCTCCACTCCGAATATTTTACCTCTGACTCTGAAGTTATATTATCGGACCATCTTTCACCTGTAAGCTACCATTCGAATTTGGGCTTTCTCTCTTTTTTCTTTCAGTAGGTCGAGATTGGCTCTAAGATCTTGCAGGTTATGCTGCTCGTTGAAAGCCACTATCTACGTCGATGGAAGCTTAAGTTCGATCGAGATGACTGTCTCTGTTCTAAAAGCTAAGACGAACGGTATTTCTCAAGTCGGCAGCCTTTGGATAGTGTGGTATACTCACAGAATATGATAAAATTTATCCGTCCAGACCCCTCTTGCTCTTTCAAGTCTTGTCTTGATGCCTTACAATAGGGTTCGGTTGGTCACTTTAGCTTCTCCATTTGCCTGCGGATGAGCTATCGACGTAAAGTGATGAAAGATATTTAGACTTTCACAGAACTCGGCTAACCTCATTCTGATGAATTATCGGCCATTGTCTGTTATGATAGTTCGGGATAGTCCAAATCTACAGATGATCGATTTTCAAATGAAGTCCTGTATCTTAGCTTCGGTAATCTTTGCTAGTGATTCGACCTCGATTTATTTAGTGAAATAGTCGATGACGACTAGGAAAAACTTTCATTACCCAGATGCCATTGGAAAGGATCCAAGAATATCCATTTCTCACTGCGCAAACGGTCAATGAGTACTCAACGGGGCAAGCTCGATGACTGGTTGCCTTTGGACATTCTCATTTCTTTGGCAGCGGTCACATCTCCTGACGTAATCAACACAATCACCATGCATAGTCGGTCAGTAATACCCTTATCGAAGTAGCTTATGAGACAGAGATCTGACACCTAGATGGCTCCTGCAAATTTCCTCGTGTAATTCCCATAGTATGAAATCGGCCTCAGAGGATCGAAAGCACCTCAATAATGATAGAAAATACGACCTTTTATATAGCTTATTCTCATAAAGAACATATCAGGAGGTTTGGTTTCTCAACTTTTGAGCCTCTTTCGAATCCTGAGGAAAAACCTCATCTTTAAGATAAGCGGTCAGCGGGTCAATCCAGTAGGACTCCTGGCCAACTTGCATGATGGGCTGTGGTTCCTCTGTGCATGAGCATTTCAATGTCTCATAATAAGCTTCTTTCGGAAGCTCGTTAGGAGCTAGGGTGGCTAGCTTGGAAAGAAGGTCGGCCTTAGTATTTTTCGCTCTCGAGATTTATCGAATGCTTAAGCTGTTGAAGGCTGAAATCAAGCTCTTTATCTTCTCAAGATATTTTACCATGCTCTCTTTTCGGGCTTCATAACTGCTGCTGACCTATCCCATGATCAATTGGAAGTCACTGCAAATCTGAAGTCGATCAGCTCTCGATTCTTTGGCTATCTTAAGTTTGGCTATTAAGGCCTTATATTTTGTCCTATTATTTTGTCGGATTTACTGGGGACACCATTCCCATGGAAGAAATAATCACACTGCCCATAAAAACTAGTCAATTCACTATCTAGTTTACATCATCAGTTAACTTTCTGGTTGTCCGAGCATCCTTAGCTTATAACGCCATTCTCGATCGACTAGGCTTGAATGCACTTCGAGCTATCTTCTCTACATATCATCTGAAGATGAAGTGTTCAAATGCAAAAGAAGTCAAAAAAGTTTGTGGAGATCAAGATCTAGCGTGTTACTGTTACAATATCACTCTTCAAGGAGCTAGACCTACTGAATCATACTCGGTTGAAGGATTTGATACTCGCAACGAGCTAGTAGAGGAGCATGGAGAACCAGTTCAAGATCTCATCTCAGTTCCCCTAACGGATGGGAATACTACAAAAGAAAGGGATATTTACGATGCAAAAAAAGCATCGCAAATACTCAATTACATCGTAAATAGTTATTTATGATAGAAATTTTATTGCTAATAATTTGCCGCTAAGAATGGGATCGTAGATAATATTTTGCAATGAAACCATAATTTTCATCGCTAATAATCAATTTTTTATGAAGAAATATTTTCATCGCAAATAGATTATTATAAGATAAAAATATATTTTTATCATAAAAAATATTATTTATGATGTAAATTTTTGATCGTAAATTAATTTTTTTAAAAAATTTAATTTAAAAAAAAATAAATTATTTATGATGAAAAATTTTTATCATAAATAATCTTTTTTGCGACATATATTTTATCACAAATAATTCTATCACTAATTAAATATAATATTTTTAAAAAATAATTTATAAAAAAATATTTTTAATACTTAATTTATAATCTATAAAATTAAAATAAAAAATTTATAAAATAAATCTATAAATATATTTGATCATTTTATTATATTAAAATATAATAATAAAAAATATGTTTAATAATTATAAAAGATTCAAAATAAAAATAAAAAAAATATAGAAACAAGCCGCTGATCATCAAGCATCAGCATTTGGAGAAAAAGAATGGATGAAGAAGCTCGGACCGACCTACTGCTACCTCATCAACTCCATCTACACCATTTACTCCATTATCTATCTCATCAGCTATTGATCTTCATCAGCTCACTATTGATTTTCAGCAGCCTATCTTTATATCTTTGCTAGTCGAACATCACAGGCAGCATAGACATCAGCTCTAGACAAGCATATGAGGATGGGGGACCTCTGATTTCATATCCTAGTCTTCTAATATAATAGAATTTTATACTAAGCATTTGACCATAGATCTCATCATCTGTGGATAGAGTCTAGCCCTTAGGGATAGATTGAGATCAAATCCCTATCAAACGATCTTGAAAATTAAAATTATAGTTATTTTAAGTTTGTACTGAAAATCAAAATGTCAATGAAAAAATAGTTGAAAAAACATACATAAAGCACTTGACTCCACTACAACAATTTTTTTTTTTTGACATAAATAAAAGCATCACAAATATTAAATTTTTATCGCTAATAATTATTTATGATGAAAATTTTATTGCTAATAATTCATCATAAAAAATAGGATTATAGATAATATTTTGGATGGAAAGATAATTTTCATCACTAATGATAATTTTTTATGATGAAAAATTTTTATTAAAAAAATATTTATTTATTTAATTATTTATGATGGATATATTTATGATAAAAATTATAATTTTTTATCTTAAATGATCAATAATTTATGATGGATAAATTTTTATTATAAATAGTTAATTATTTATGATGAAAAATTTTTATCATAAATACTTAATTATTTATGATAAAAAAATTTAAAGAGAGAGTAGAGAGTTTTGGAGTTTCACGGGAGAGAGAGAAATGGGTTTCATGAAAAGATAGGGACGACGAAGTGACTAGCATTTAAAGAGTTTTAGCAATAAAAAATTTATATCACTAAAATGATTAGTAGTGATAAAAAATAAATTTTTATTATTAATAATTTTCATTAATTATTTTTACTATAAATTTTTTTTAAAATAAAAAATTTAAAAAAATTATTTATGATGAAATTTAAATTTATTTTGCTAATACCTATTATTAATGATAAAATAAATTTTTATATCACTACTAATTAATTATTTATGATAAAAATTTTATAATAGATAATAAATAAAAAAATTTAAAAAAATAAAATATTATTTATGATGAAAAATATTTTATCATAAATAATTAATTATTTTTGATAAAAAATTAATTTAAATCATAAATACATAATTATTTATGATGAAAATTTTCATCAAAAATAATCATGATTTTTTTTTAAAAAATAAATGGTAGATTATTTATGATGAAAATATTTTATAAATTTAAAAAATAATTTAAGTATTTTATGATCGATTTTTTAGTCATAATTTTTTTTAAATTTTGCAATCAGAAAATCTATCACACATATATTTTGTAACCATATATATATATTTTTATTTTTTAAATATAATATAATTTTAAAATTTAAAGTTCATCTTCATCATTTATTATTTAAATAATTATCGCTAGAGTATCATCATAAAAGACCATCTTGATCCAGTAGTCCTAACTATGTCGATCAATAAAATTTGATTTTGACGATCACGAACAACCGCATGATGATTTGATAGATAGAGATCACCGATGAATTTAAAAACTTAAAATGATGATTTTTATAATATTTGTAGTGCACTATAAAAATTTTACTTCCATCAAATATGATTATCATGATCAATTTAGCATTGGATGATTTGAATCATTAAATAAAAAATGAGTAATCAAAAGATCAAATGATGTTTAATTATAAAATAATTTTTTTAGATAAATAATCTTTGCTACTAGTTTGATCATTTATGTAGTGGTGATCGTAAAAAGCAAACTATGCATTTACAAACCATTCAAATTTATATGTCTCATGATACACATTCTTAAGGTCCTTAAACAATTATACTCATGCTTTTATAAAATCTATTTAACATAGATGATTCATATGTGTGGGATAAGAATTTTATGATCAACATTATACAGATGATTAAAGTAGTAGCAAAGATTATTTATTTAAAAATTATCTTATAATCGAATCTTATTTAGCCTTTTGATTACTTATTTTTTATTTAATAGTTTAAATTATCTCATGCTTAATTAATAATAATAATGATATTCGATTAGTAAAATTTTGATAATATGCTATAAATATCACAAAGATCATCATCTATAAATTTTTGGATCCATCGATGATCTCTATCTATCAAATCATTATGCGGTCATTCGTGACCATCAAAATCAAATTTTATTGATCGACAAAGCTAAAGCTACTAGATCAAGATGATCTATTACGATGATTTTCTAATGATAATTATTTAAATAATAAATAATAAAGATGGGCTTTAAATTTTAAAATTATATAATATTAAAAAAAATAAAAATAATTATTTTTTAAAAGAACACTAATTTTTAAAAAATTAAAAAAATACTAATTTTCTCGTAGGCTAGCTAGTAGCGGACGTGCTCGTGCCCTTCAATTCCATCGCATTGGCCATGCATGGTGCATTTTCCATCATAAATAGTCCATCTTTTTATTTTTTAAATTATTAATTTAAGATCAATTATTTAAGATGGTAGTTTCTCATAATAAATAATTCATTATTTATGATGAAAATTTATTTTATATTATAAATAATAGATTATTTATGATAAAATTTTTTTATCATAAATAGCCCATCCTTTTATTTTTCTTAAAGTGCTGATTTAAGATTGATTATTTATGATAAATTTTTTTTATCATAAATAATTCATTATTTACAATGAAACTTTATTTTAGCTCTTTTAAGATCTTATTAAATCAGGTCTTAAGATTTTTTGGATCAATCCAATCTAAGATCAAATAGAAAATATCATGTAGATCTATCCATCATGTCTAAAATGGCTTGATAGAGGCTCAAGCTAACTCGACTGCATCTCATGCCACTCCGAATACTATTTTCTATCTATCTGATCGAGAGGACTGACTTGATCTCGATCTGAGCCAATTTGATCTCAGTCTGAGCTAGCTCGATCTGTATCTGAGTTGGCTCTACCGTGTGTCAGTCTTTTTTCTTAAATTATTGATTTAAAATTAATTATTTATAATAAAATTTTTTCATCATAAATAATTCATTATTTATGATGAAACTTTATTTTATGTCGTAAATAGTAGATTTTTTATGTTGAAAAATTTTCATTGTAAATAGTCTATCTTTTTATTTTTTTAAAATTATTGATTTAAAATCGATTATTTATGATGAAAATATTTTATTGTAAATAATTCATATGCCAAATATTTAATTTATATCATAAATAATAGATTATTTATGATGAAAAATTTTCATCATAAATAGTCCATCTTTTTATTTTTCTTAAATTATTAATTTAAGATTGATTATTTATGATGTAAATTTTATATTATAAATAATTTATTATTTATGATGAAACTTTATTTTACATCATAACTAACAGATTATTTATAATAAAAAATTTTCATCATAAATAGTCAATCCTTTTATTTTTCTTAAATTACTAATTTAAGATCGATTATTTATGATGGTAATTTTTGTTATAAATAATTTATTATTTATGATAAAAAATTATTTTATGTTAAAAATAATAGATTATTTATAATAAAAAATTTTCATCCAAATAGTCCACCCTTTTATTTTTTTAAAATTATGAATTTAAGGTTGATTATTTAT
Organism: Cocos nucifera; assembly: GCA_006176705.1. NCBI lineage: Eukaryota > Viridiplantae > Streptophyta > Magnoliopsida > Arecales > Arecaceae > Cocos > Cocos nucifera. Next base: position 2,087,516 of record QRFJ01000028.1, on the reverse strand, counting down.
GATAATTTTTTTATCATAAATAATTATTATTTATGATAAAAATTTGGATTACTTCGTAAATAATAGATTATTTGAGATGAAAAATTTTCATCATAAATAATCTATCCTTTTATTTTTCTTAAATTATCTATTTTAAGATTGATTATTTGCGATAATTTTTTTTTTTGGATGAGCTTGAGATTAGCTGAATTGATTTCTTTGGATGAGCTTGAGATTAGCACATATTTGAACCAATTTGATACTTTATAGTATCCTAGTGAAACTAGATGGAGTTTTCATTTTAATTCAATCAACTAGTTTGACAAGGATGTTTGGTGCAATAGCTATTGTTCTTGAAAATATTAAAAATAATGTATCTAATGCTTCTCGACAAAGAGATGCAAGAGCTGCTTTTAATAGATTGATGACTTTTGAATTTATTTTTATCTTATATATGATGAAAGAAATATTAGAAATCAGTGATGCTCATTGTCAGGCTCTACAACGACGTTCTTAAGATATAGTGAATGTTATAAATCTTATGTCAATAACAAAGATCTTTAGGAATTGAGAGACAATGGTTGGAAAATACTATTGGAAAGTATGATAACATTCTGTAATGCTCATCAAGTTAAAGTTCCTGACATGAAAGCTCTTTATTTTGTAGGGAATGGTCATCATAAAAAATAGGATGGTAATTTGGAGCATAATTATAGGATAGATATATTTTATTCTACAATAGATTTGCAACTATTTGAACTACATAGAAGATTTAATTGAGAGGCAGTTGAACTTTACTCAGTTCGGCTTTAGATCCCAAAGCTCTTTCAAATCATTTGATATTGAAAAAATCTGCAAGCTTATTGAGAAATTTTATCCAGTTGAACTTTTAGAGCTGGAGAAAGGCGACTTATCAGTTTAGCTAAGACATTATCATTCTGATGTTTCTCAAGATCCTAATTTGGAGAATTTGTCCAATCTTTCTGAGCTTTATCAAGGGTTTGTTGAAAATAAAAAATTAGTGTCATTTTCACTTAATGATAGATTGACACGTCTTGTGTTAATGGTTCCAATTTCAATAGCATCTACAAAGTAAGCTTTTTTTGCAATGTATATTATCAAGACTTGGCTTCGCAACTAAATGGAAGATAATTTTCTTAATTTTTTTTTAATTATATACATTGAGAGAAAAATTGCTGAAATGTTTAGTATTGATACAATAATAGATGATTTAGTGCTATAAAAAAATGAAGAGTTCAACTTAAATTATTTTTTTATTATTTTATTTAATATATATTTAATATTTTCATATAATTTTTTTGTATTTTGTTTTGGTCCCCTTAATGAAAAATCCTAGCTCCATTCTTGGTGGTAGCCTTAGCAATCGGAGTGAAATTCTTTCATTTGGATCTTGAAATGGGCTGGTTAACCCAAAAATTTTCTTTTTAGATAAGATTTTGATCGAGTATAGCTTCTAATCTACAAAAAAATTGATAGAATAACAAAAGATAGATTGATGTAAAATTCGAGATCTATCTCTTGAAGTGTTTTAGCTTTTTCTAGATTATTTCTATTAGATACATCTATTTTAGGTAAAAGAGTCCTATTAGAATTAAAAGAAGAATCCAACCCAATTTATGTTATGACAAACCTCATTCTTATAAATAGAGAGTATGTACCTTATTTGTAGTTAGTGAAAAAAAATAAAAGAGAAAGAAAAGAGATTTGATCCCTATTTTTGAAAATTTTTCTCTTCTCATATCTTTTTTCTGAGGAATCCAAGTTAAATGGGCTGAAGAAAATCTTTCTTTTTCTCTATCGGATTAAGTTGGTATCAAAGTGTCATTCTTCTATATCTATGGGAATTTTAGTTTATGGTCCAGATGCATAGCCAATACAAACAATCGAAAGAAGATGAATACATAGCTCAACTATATTGAAGGACAAAGATGAGTATGGCTACTAATTCTTCCTTGATGGATGATGAAATGAAAAAATATCTTATACAATTAGGAAAGAAGATTACCCAACCCACCAAGATTATCTCCAGATTGGTGATGCCTTCAATGCAAGCATAAGTAACTCCGGTTGTGAAATTATCTCTAATACTTGGAGAAGAAGATCCTCCATCTAGAGAGGAGGATGAGCAACCTAAAGGTATGAAAATATCTTTTTTTCAATCATTTAAAGTGGCGGCTTGAATCAATATCCTTTTATGTGATGGAACTATACATATAAAAAAGCTTGATAATAGGCTGGACCAGTTAGAGATCTATTTTACTATCTATGAATATTGTAGTATTCAGAAGATAGCTTTTGTCTGTCTCAAGTTTTTTAGCCATGATCTTACATGGTGGAATTCATACATGAGAAACAATAATATTTATAATTTGATGTGGAGTAAATTCAAGAGACCAATCAAGAGATAATTTTATCCAATAGGCTACGAAAAGGATTGGTGGAGCAAGTGATAGTATTTATAGTAGCAGTACGAACAATCTATCCAAGAATATATTATTGAGTTCCACAAACAAGCAATCTCTTTTGGGATCTCCATTGACGATCATGCAATTTTCATAAAGTATGTTAGAGGTCTCCATGCAAATATTTGAAAGGAGTTGAAGTTCTTTGAAGTTGAAGACATCAGTGAAGCTAGTATGAAGGCCATAGTGATCAAGGAGAAGAATTGCCCTAAGAAAGCCAAAAAGGATAAGAAGTACATCAACATGACTTAAATATATTGTTATGATCAGTGCAACCTTATTTACGGATACATTAAGGATAAGTGTTGGAAGCTTCACTCCAAATTGAAGTCAAAGAAAGAAGTAGCCGAAGGATGACGATTTTAAGAAGAAGGGAAAGGCGGTCCTTAATACCGTGGAGGTCGAGAAGCTACCCAAATTCGGACAAATAGACTAGAAATTAAGTCTAATGGTGAGAAAATTCGAGATAACAACAAAGGTAGATCTAGAGGCATGTGAGAAATTCTTTCATCTAAAGATCCAGATGAAGCAGAGTATCATCAAATCTATAGTTGATCCCCAAGCCAAAAAAGTTTGATCTCCAAAAATTTGCTTGAGAAGTTGGGTTGTTGACCAAGCTTCAACCATATCCTTACCCTCTCGGTTAGATTCAGAAGGATGTCAAGTTGAAGATCACAAAGCAGTATACCTTTAAGTTCATCATCGCTTAGAGATATATTGTTGAGATAACTTACAAAATAGTTTCTTCGAATTTACACTAGGTTATCCTAGGGAGCTCGAATTTTTGGAATGGAGTTGTAGTCTTCTACAAGTGACAGACAAATTATCATTTTGTTAAGAACGAATAAGAATTCATGATCAACGCTTCCAAGCAACAAGGAAACATAGATTTTATAACTACTACCTAGGAGAAACATCTTGTTAATGCCTACAACAAGCTCGTGATGATGGTTCGAGAAGCTAGTATTACTCATGATTAGCTAAGCTGTTATCCTATAGTTCCATCGATCGATCAAATGAGATCGAGATCGAAGAAGAGTCACCGTAGACGTTATCGAAAGCGAAGAAGGATAGTAAGAAGCATCCCTAATGCAAATTAAGATGTAGGGGCAGACCAAGTGGTTTGCTGACATTTGAGAGAAAAAATTCTAGGTTAGAATCCATCTTCGAGCATGGTCAGGTGGTTCAATCGTGAGATGGGGAAGCAAGCATTCTTCTACCTTAAGTTCTAATTTAGCGGGAGCTAAATCTACCAAATAAGGGATGCCTTAATTCAAGAGGATCCCCAAAGTTGATGTTTAGTCACTACAGGTAGGGTTGGGTAGGATCCAAGAGCAAGAACCGCCACGTTGGAAAGTTAATTTAGAAGCCAAACTTTCAGAGGTCATAACTTGGTTATATAATGTTCGATTTTGATGATTTTTTTTTTTTTGAAATTAGATAGTTTTTAAGATTTACAATATGATGTCCCGCCATTAAGAGAGCAGTGCCCCTAGTGATCATGGTGAGATTACTTTGTTTGGGCCCCAAAATAGGCCGGTCAACACAAAAATTTATCTTTCACAAAGAATTTTAGCTGAGCATATCTTTCCAACTTGAGAAGAATCCGATGAAATGATAGAAGATGGAGTTGACGTAGAAATCGAGATCTATTTCCTAAAATATTTTAGTTTATGTTCAAATTATTTCTACTAAATATGTTTGATTTAGGTTGAAAGAGTCCTATTAACCTATAAGAGAAATCCGAACTAATTTGTGTTCAGATCGATCTTATTGTTATAAATAAAGTATATATATCTTATTTTTAATCAATAAAAAAAAGAGAAAGAAAAAAAACTTGATTTCTATGTTTGAACATTTTTTCCTATCTTTTTTAAAGAAATTCAAGTTGTACGAATTATTATTATTATTATTTTTTAATACAATCGTAGCTTTGGGTCAGTCGTTTCCGTGCTGAATAAATCGGTGTGATCCAAAATCGGTTCCCTTGGGCAACAATCGATGTCATACCACATTAGGTCCTAACTCAACATTGATGGTCTGCATCAAATTACCGACGTTGGCATTAGCTAAGTTATGCACGCGCCATACGATGATTTGTCCATGCACGCCATCCACAATTGTTGTTTCGGACATTCCAGATTCCTTCCGCAAAAGCTTGGACATCTGTCTCACCGAAAAGGTCTAAAATATCAGAAGTCCACACTCCACCCTCCTCACGACGCTAGAAAGGGAAATATGGGCAAGAAAAATATATCGAAAGAAAGGGCATCCTTGTTACAAGTCATCTTGCAATCCCGTGAGTCTCGTTTATGATGCCAAGTTGTATAGGATATCTTACTTTTTATTTTTTTTAAAAAAAATGCGGCAATTAGGGTAACGTGCCAATTCAGAACAACAAAGTTGGAATTCCCCACCAATTAATGACCATTCCATGTGTGAAGCAAATACGCTATATATGGGAGTCCTGGGAAAGCAATTCTCTCATCTCAACCCTTGGAGCAACCTTATAGCCTTCTTTAGCTAATAGCTATGGCCTTCTTGAATAGCTTCCTTTTGCTCTCACTGCTATCACTACTCGCTTGCGCTGCCCAAGGGCAGCTTTCACCAACGTTCTATGCAACAAGATGCCCGAATGTACAAAGCATCGTGCGCTCGGCCATGGAACAGGCCGTTAGTAGGGAGAAAAGAATGGGCGCATCCATCCTTCGGCTCTTCTTCCACGACTGTTTTGTAAATGTGTGATACAACCCCTTTCCTCCCTCGTTATTTTGTTCTTTTGATGTCTATCTTTAAACCACCTTCGCTATAGCATGCTGCAAGTTAGTGATCCTCGAATTCACGGATTTATTTGGTAATCTCTAATTTGAATTACAAGAGAAGTGTTGTGGCCGTAAGTTTAATATAGGGACGGTTGGGTTACCTGAATGTAGTTTAATTAGATGGGGAGCAAACTAGCAACATAGCTCTACCATCTTGGTCGCACCTGAACCTTGAAAAGCCAATTAGGTTACATGCAGCCGATAGCAATAGCAACGTTAGGCTGCTAGGTAGCTATGAGTTGGGAACCTTTGTGGTCCATGATTTGCACTGTAGAGGGTTGTACAGCTCTGGATCTCTACCACATCATCTCATAGTGGAGATGGACAGCTGTCAAACATCCAACGATCTTTCTTGCGACGTAGCATGCTTGACACGTAACATGATGCCCCTTATTTGGTAGAGGTTCATCTCAGTGATGGGACGACGTGATGGTTATCAAGGGTTGTGCAGCCTTATGTGGTGCAAAACTTGCGTTGCAGAGGATCGAAACTTAGGCAGCTATACTCTTCTCAAATCACATCTTGCTGTTGCTGTGCCGCACTTATCATCAAAGGTGCCTCAATAGCTTAGAAGCTTAAAAAGCAATATACTTGTCGCCCATAGGATAAATAGCGGTCGTATCGGTCCTAACCACCGGCACATATCTGCTAAAATTTAAGAAGTTAACAAAGTCTCCTAAATGAAGTAGGCATGCGTGCCAAATTAAAGCTGATACAGCGAAGATGGGTGCAAACCTTTACGTGTGATCCGTTATCCGCTTGTTTTACATTTATAATTCTCAATTGCTGAACGGACGTCCTCTGTTTTCTTCAGGGCTGTGACGGATCGATCCTTCTCGATGATACAGCAACGTTCACCGGCGAGAAGAACGCGTCTCCAAGCCGAAACTCCGTCCGTGGATTCGAAGTCATCGACACCATCAAAGCCAGTGTCGAAGCTACCTGCAAAGCCACCGTCTCATGCGCTGACATCCTCGCCCTCGCCGCTCGCGATGGAGTCAACTTGGTTAGTATATATCGCACCCATCATTTCACACCACCTCTTTCAGCATCAATGTTCAGTTTTAATGCTTTAAGCTGATACGAATGAATGATACATCTTGCAGCTCGGCGGGCCAACTTGGACAGTGCAACTGGGCAGGAGGGATGCAACGACGGCGAGCCAGAGCGCGGCCGACAGCAACCTCCCCGGTCCCGGGTCCAGCCTCTCCACGCTCATCTCCTTATTCGCCGCCCAGGGCCTCAGCGCTCAAGAGATGACCGCGCTCTCCGGTGCCCACACCATCGGCGAAGTTCAATGCACCAACTTCCGCGCCCACATCTACAACGACACCAACATCGACCCCAGCTTTGCGGACCTTAGAAAGCAGAACTGCCCAGCCTCGGGCGGCGACGGCAACCTCGCGCCGTTCGATGTCCAGACCCCGTATCGGTTCGACAACGACTACTACCAGAACTTGGTAGCCCGGCGGGGGCTGCTGCACTCGGACCAGGAGTTCTTCAACGGCGGGTCGCAGGACGCGCTGGTCCGGCAGTACAGCAACGACGCTGCGTTGTTTGCGAGCGACTTCGCTCAGGCGATGGTGAAGATGGGAAGCATCAGCCCGCTGTCCGGGACCAGTGGGGAGATCAGATTGAACTGCAGGAAGGTGAACCGATGACGGTGGGAGCGGGCGACGGTTCTCTCCGGGTCATAAACTACCACGCTATGCGCAAACCATGTTACTCGCCATATAAAAATATCATATGAAGCCCTGCTTTTCTTGTGCTGCTTTAAAACAAGAAAAAGAAATAAGGAATTGAATAATATATATTACCATCCATGTAATGCATGGAATGTAATGGTTGTCCGTGAATTGATGATTTTGTGATGATTAGAAAGGCCATGTCCTATCAGTCGTAACGCATGACAAACGCATCAGACCTACCGCCAGCTGGGGCGCTAAAGGGCCATGGGAGGCCCAACTTTATGTTTATATCAGGTAACAAGGAAAATGGCTTCTTTTTTTTTATTATTATTAATATTATTTTTTAATATTTATTTTTAAAAATATTATTTTTTAAAATTTATTTTTGAAATTATTCTAGTTATGGTGAGATGGAGGTGATATGGTAAAATAATATGTTGGACATACGATTTTGGACTTCAAATTACATGTTCAACATACGATTTTAAGATGATGTGGTATTTTATAAAAAAATAAAATAAAAAAATAAACTTGCATGTTGGGGATGCGATTTTAGAAGAAATCGCATCTTCAATATATGATTTTTCATTTTTTTTGTATTTTTTTTTTCATCGAGCAATTTGCCAGGGTCGGAGGAGGAAAGGAAGAGGACGGTGGCGGGGTGGGGCCGTGGAGAGTGCGGGGGCGATGGGTGGGGTCGTGTGGATGGTGGGGGGTCGGGGGAGGGAAGGAAGGGGGTGGTGGTCGTATGAGTGCAACATAGATGGTGATGGGGTGGGTGCGATGCGGACAGCGGTGGGGTGTGATCGACGGAGGGGAGGGAGGACGACGGTGGTATCGGACCGTGGAGGATGCGGATGCAGTCACATGGGGTACGGCATAGGTGGTGATGGGGTGGGACCGCCCGAACGATGGTGGGGCGATGTCGGGAGAGGGAAGGGGAGGGAAGGGGGGCGACGAGTGCGCTGGACGGAGCAGGGGGTGCAGCGGGAGGAAGAGAAGGGGAAGTGTAAAAAGGGAAAGAAAGAAAAAAAGAAAAAAAAATTTGGGGAGGGAGAGACAGAAAAAAAAAATATTATTATTAATTTTAAAAAATATTTGTATAATAGTATATTATTTTATAAAAAAATATTTTTCAAAAAATAATAATAACATATTATTTTTTAAAAAATATTATTTTTAAAAATATGTTATTATTAAAAAAATATTTTAGAAAATATGTTATTATTAAAAATAATAAAACATTATTTTAGTAAATATTATTAAAATATCTTAGTATTTTAATAAAAAATAATAAAATATTATTTTAGTAATAATAATAATAATTTTATTATTTTTTAGTAATAAAAATTTAGTAACTTCACTCATTGAATCAATCAAGAATTTTATCATTTTTATTAAAATAATAATATATTTTTAATAATATTTACTAAAATAATGTTTTATTATTTTTAATGATAACATATTTTCTAAAATAATATTTTATTTTTTTATTAATAACATATTTTCTAAAATAATATTTTTATTTTTAATAATAACATGTTTTTAAAAATAACATTTTTAAAAAAATAATATGCTATTATTATTTTTTTAAAAAAATATTTTTTATAAAATAATATACTATTACATAAATATTTTTTTAAATTAATAGTAAAAAATATTAATTTTTTTCTTTTTTTTCTTCTTTTTCTCTAAATTTTTATTTTTATTTTTATCTTTTTCCTTCCCTTTATCTCGCTGCACCCCTCGTCTTGCTCGGCGCACCCACTGCCACCCCTCCCCTTCCCTAACGCCGCCCCACCATCGTCCGTCCGGCCCCATCCCATCACCATTCAAACCGTATTTACGTGACCGCTTCCGCATCCTCCACGACCCGATGCCACCATCGTCCCTCCTCCCCTCTGCCGGCCATGCCCCACCACCGTTCGTGCTGCATTTTTGCGACCACCACCCCCATCTCCCTCCCCTCCCTTAGCCCAGCCCCACCACCTCCCGCATTCTCCGCGGTCCCATCCCACCGTCATCCTCTCTCTTCCTTCTCCCGACCCCGACAAACCACTCGACGGAAAAAAAAATCGCATGTTGAAGATGCGATTTCTCCTAAAATCGCATTCTCAACATGCGAGTTTATTTTTTTATTTTATTTTTCTATAAAATGCTATGTCATCTTAAAATCCTATGGTGAAGGTGCGAGTCTAAGTCAAAAATCGCATGTTCAACATGCGATTTCGCCACATTACTTCTATCTCATCAGAATAGTTTTAAAAATAAATTTAAAAAAATAATATTTTTAAAAATAAATATTAAAAAAATATTTATTTATTTATTTATTTATATTATAGATGATGTAGTTTCGTGAATATCATTTACTCTGGTAGTGCAATATCTTTATTTATTTATTTATTTTTACTCCGGTTCCGTGCGAAGCCAATCACCGCGAGCCCGCGTCGTAGGAAGTATTTCCCCAGGTGACAAAGCACTGGCAGTGCTTGATGTCGAGTGTAGCAGAAGACATAATATCATACACTGCATGCATCGAAGAGCTATGCACCACGCCGCCATATCTCATTTCGGTAGGCTCCATTTATTATGCATCTCTGTGACTGACCCATAAGAACGATTGGCATGAGGCATTACTACATTGTGCATATAGTGCAGTATATAATTTCTCCCGTGACAGTTGAGATCAAATCCATGCATTATTCATACGGTAGCATGTCATGCATCACTGGATGGCCGCTAGCTCACCCAATCATAGAGATGGATGGCGATCAAATAGAAGGCATTGCAGGCTATACATGGCACATTTTTTTGTGTTCCATATATCATACTTAATCGATAGCTGTTCATCTCTATGATCAGATGATGTAGCTCCATCTAACTTTATAAGGTACTAACAGATGCAAATCAGGCACCGTAGAGGATCTTGGGTCAGTTACAATTGTGCTTGCCCAGATCTAGATATATTTTCGGGTCAGGCAGGCCTATAATTGGTGTGCTTACCCATGGCATCAGCATCACCAGAGAATTTGCGTTTAATTGGCGCACTTGGATTTAGGGCCTAAGATGTGTGCACTTTATTGCCCGGCCTTTCTGGTCTTCAAAGATCATTGACGGCCCTAACATGCACTGCTGACCAACTCAAACTCCTCAACTAATTTGCTCCATTACGCGTGCTTCAGGCATGGATTCCTCCTTGACCAATTGGATGAGTGCAGGAGGCAGCTTAGCATCGTAAAACATTCTTATTTATTCATTACCTCATTTTTAAGAGAATTTAAAGTCCGGCCCACCAACAGCTGGACGACCACCACTTGTCCAGTCGAACTGAACAAACCGGAAAAGGTAGAACTCACCAGGCTTATGTGTAGAATTTCTAGGGTCCAAGTTCTCGAACAGCGGAAAATATTTTCTATATTACGGACGGTCTAGCTCCATGGACACCATCCGTGGTGATTCACTCTCATGCATGCGCAGGATCGGAGTAAAAAAAATTTTTTTCGGACACCACGCATCGGCTTCATGCGAGAGTGAATCTCATGGATGGTGTCCACGAAGCTACACCACTCACGATGTAAAAAAAAATTCCTATTTATTATATACGCTTGCGGCTGTTAAAGTTTCAGCGGGCTTGTAGCCACTCAAAGAACTCGGTACTCTTATTGCCTATGCTTGTGAGGGAAGGCATGGGATAACTTGGTGTTTAAATTCGTGCATGGGGTCGCCAATCTATTTCATGCTAACCGTTCAGCGCCTCTGGATTTCTTGTTAATATTGTAGATTAGTATTAATCCCACAAAGAGAGGCAGGGTTTCTAGTGAAATTGAAGCATGCCTCCTACGTGCGCATAGGAATTCGTCAAACTTGATTATTTTCATTCCACTCAGCCTCCATTACGGAGGATGTGGCTGAAAAGTGCGAGCCACTGAAGTCAGAGAAATTTATTTATATGGAGGGTGAGGCCATGGGGTCGAGGATATTCTTGTGCTAAAATTGTCTCTTCCTTGCAATTCGCGGCTGTTTTGGGGTTATATAACGGTTTTATTTGACTCTGATGTTGGTTTGGAATTAGTAGGATGACCAATAGCTGTTCCTGGCATTTCAGCATGGTGAGCATTGTTCAGCCGCTTGACAAAGGTTCCAAACGAGTTCGGTGACTTTTGGCTAATTGCACGTGAAAGGTCAATGTGGTCGCACTCTTACTTTTGCGATACGGGTGTTCTCAATGCATCACCTCATCGAACGGATTTATCACTACACGGATATGTTTGTCGTATTATAGAACAGGATTTCCTCCTTATTAAACCTTGGAATTAGACAAATTATACTTCAACGATAAAACCCAAGGAAGGATGGGCGTTAGCCTGGCCACACTTGTTCGCATTGAATGGCAAAATATAGAACACTTTCTAGGAGGAAGTCAGAAGCATCCATATTGTTGCAATGTGGACCTCGATCGGAGTGCGGTCGGATTAGATTAAATTGAGATGCATGACCCCTCGTGCTTGGTTGTCACTAATAATTCTCTTAGGTTAATAATAAAGTAATAACACAGCACCGTCTCTCTGATTCTCAAAATTATTTGATTGATGGTGACGGAAGCTCCTGCATGAACTGTTTTCTTTGCGTTTGTTTTTATTTTTAAACTTCAAAAGAAAAAGGAAGCTGCCAGAGCGGATTCTTTTGACTGGAGAAGGGATTCACCTTGCTCAAATTAACTTGTAATACTCTTTATTGGGCTAATAATTAGGAAATGAACGGAAGTGGTGCTTGGACAAAGAGGATGTGGTATTGTGCGTTTGCCCATCATTTGCGGTTTTAGCCTATTAATTAGGGGTCACATATGCCAGAGAGAGAGAGAGAGAGAGAGAGGTCACGGAAAAATGATGGCGACGGCGATTAATGATGTCCAGCAAACTAGATAAGCCTTGCTAGGGATGGATAACGATTATGTCCCGTGCTGGCAAGAAGAAGAACGTGGTGGCAGCCAACCCAAATTTATTAGCATTCGAAGGAGCCTCAAGTTTTAATATTAATTTTCATAAAACGTCTATCTCATGCCTAAATATGGATGATAGGGAAGTTACTTTGTTTGCATGAGTATCTGGGACTACACCGCTATCACCAAAAATTATCTATTTAAGAAAGAGAACTCGAGGCAATCTTTTGGAAAGCCCGCTATCTTGGAGAGCTAGATTGACTTCGATCAACTCTATTTTGACTACTCTGCTTCTCATTACATGTTTGTGTTCAAACTCCCTAAATGCATCGTAAACAAAATTGATAAAACGGAGAGCATTTTTGTGGAAAGGGAAGGACAGTATTAGTGTATTTTATTATCTAATAAACTGCGATACCGTTTGCAAGTCAAAGGAATAGGATAGATTTGGGATAAAGAACATTGATCAGATGAACCACACACTACTGGCTAAGTGGATGTGAAAGTTTCTACACGGTTCGAGCAAGCTTCCCACTCTTGGGAACCAGAGCTAGGAAAGCTTCGTCGGCCTTTCTTTCGAATGGAGGGTGCTAGCTTGCAATGTTGGAGTTTTTTGGACGTGTTGTATTTAACATTGGTAATGGAGAGGCTACTCATTTTGGAGAGGATGTATGGGCTGCCACGGTACCTTTAGGTTCTGTTTTTGAAGATCTTTATGCTAGAGAATTTAAGCAGAATTATTCAGTATCCTCACAGAAAGAGTGGCAGAAGTCTTTCTTGGAACATTTAAGTTCGAGGGCTCTTGACTCGGTAGGAAATGAACCAATTGGATCTACTCTATGGCATATCATCCCCTGTTAGACCATCGTGGACTTTTGATGCGTCAGCCTCGAAACTGTCACAAAGCGATACGTTCATTGCTAAATCTTACTATAGTTTCCTCAATTTTGGAGTAGAAAGGAATCCAATGAGAAGAAAAAAAACCTCATTGATTGATGGAGAGGGATAGACCGCTTCATTATCGGAAGGACAATGTTATTACGACATTCTGGCTGGTGTGGCTCAGGTTGGTCTTCCATCGATCTCAGATTTGGTGACGGACTTGAGTGCCTCCATCTTGACTCATCTAAAAAGAAAGTCCACACTTATCAAAGATTTTCTAATGAGAGATTCTTTTATGCTTAAATTAGATGGAGCTCAGGAATAGCGGAAAATAAAAAAGAGGGAGAGAGTGAGTGTTTTTTTTTTTTTTTTGAAGAAAAAAAATATTTGAAGGTCTCCTTTTTCTCTCTTTTTATGGGGCAGGAGTAGTCAATCGTTACTACTGATTTCGATAATAGAATTAAAAAATTTATGCCTAATTAATTGAAAAATGTGGGCAACTATTATGTGCACTAAAGGTAAGTACATGATTGTGGGCGTCGGTTACATGCATCATCCATCGATATTATGCACGATAATCTAACCCACATATGCGTAGTTGAATGAAGCTATCCTAATACTTTTGAAAATTCCTTAGGATTGAGCTGTCAGTTGACCAGATCAATTGTTAAGATGTCGAGGTGGGATCTCGATCAAATTCAAGGTCTATCAAATGTATTTGAGATCATCCATCTCAAGGTTGATCTTTATTTGAGCTCGACATCAGTCTACCTCGATGTCCAAAAACTAGCTTGATAGAAGAATTATCTGGTCATCTAGAGTTTTCCATGCATGGATATAATCTCAGATATTAGCAAAAACTTCCTCGATTCCAACAATTCCTCAAATTCTTCTTTAGCAACATAACTTTAATATTAAGCTTCTTGATTGCTTGCGTAATAGGCATATTGAAGTAGTGAGATACCTCCTCGTCAAGACCGAGCTGGGTGCACTGAAGGAGGAGATTAGATGTGCTTGATTGAGGTCAGAACTACCGAGAGGAGGATTTGAGCAGTATTTATTGGTGCTTCGAGATTTGCACTGCAGAAATGCTTGTTATAATCGCCGACGATCGACTGATCGGCGGCATGCAACGACAAAGGGGCTGAAGGCGAGCAACTCAGGCAACGCTTCGGGAGGCTCACAGGGAGGTTTTAACTAGAAAAATGGGTGGAGTAGGGCGCTCCTCGGACGCTCGGTGTGGGTTTCACCGGAGCCATCGCCGGAGGAGGTTGAGAAGCTACGACGATGGTTTTGGAAGGCAGCGAGACTCCTGGAGGAGGCTATCCAAGTGGAGGAGGAGAGCTAGAGGGCTTGCACGGTGGTGGCGAAAATTCTCAGCGGTCGGAGGATGGCGGTGGAGGTGGTGAGCGGGATTTCAAGCTTCGTGCGGGGTTGAAGGGGGAGGTCCGGACGTTCGGCATGGAGTGGGGCCACATGTTGGTCCGCTTCTCTAACCTCGGTGAAAGGGACGGCGTGCTTGGCCGGTCGTGGGTGGTGGCCGGCCAAGCACTGGCGGTGGAAGCCTGGCGCCCATACTTTTATCCAAGGGAAGGAGCGATCCGCTCCACCCTCGTTTGCGCGCGATTGCCGCATCTCCCAGGTGGAAGTCTGGGGGAAGGAGGCGATCCAGTGTATCGTTGCTCTCGCCGGCAAGTTCGTGGCAGTGGACGCATGCATGATAGAGCTCAGATGAATTGGGTTCGCACGGCTGTGCATGCGGGTGGACCTCTCTCGGCCTTTGCAATCGGGAGTCCTCGTCAATGGGCCTGATGGCCCAAGGTGGTAGCGCTTTGTTTAGAAGAATGCCGATAGAGTCTATCTTTGGTGCAGCTGTTTCCACCCTACGGTGGTGTGCTCGGTGGACGCTAGTGTGGGGCAACACTTATGGTCGAAGAATGTCACCCCAACGGAGGAAGGAGAGGAAGGGATCCAGATGGGGCCATGGCTTGTTGCTATTTGGCAGAGGATGCCTAGGTCGGAGGTGACGGCTGAACGAGGGAGAAGGGGGGCTGTTCCCAATTGAGCCCCTAACTCGGCTCCTAAATCGAGCCATCTTGGCAAGGAGCCTAGCCAGGCCACCTCCGGAGAGGATTGATGGATGAAGCCCTCTCGGATTGCATGGTGGAGATCTCCCCTTGAAGTGATGGCGGGATCGGAGATGGAGAGCGTGGAGATCCGCGCGATCGGGCCAGCTAATAGATTTGGCCCGCTCGTGTCTGACCGACCGAAGGCGTGGACAACCCTTTCACGAGCATGGTGGATCAGGTGGGGCCGTTGGGCTTGCGAGCTGCGGTGGGTGGATCGGGCATGGGATCTCACAAGCGTGCGCAGCCCAGTGACCCTGACGGGGGCCACGCATTGCAGAAGACTAGAGAAAAAATCCATGGGGGCCAAGAAAGGTCCGATCTTGCCCAACAAGTCCAAGGGCAAGGCCCTAGCCAGCCGGATTGATCTGATTGACCTTTCTGCCATCCAGGGATGCGACGGGGTTTTTCTCTTCTCAACCAGGAACCTAGGGGAAAGGGACTCGACCATGGTCCAGACTGAAGATCCATTGACCAATGATGACATCGAGGGGTTGAAATCCCTAGCTTAGGGGAGACACTCAATACTGCAGAAGGATTTAGAGCATGGGGGACCCACGGCAGCAAGCCCGGATCTGGATCATGAGGGGGCAGTTGACATTCTGAGGAGGGCTATCCAGAAGATGGAGGGGACACTGGAGGCTGTGGACTCGATGGACATAGGGTCAGGTGTTACCTTGATGGAGGATGGCTCGGATGGGAGCCAATTCCACCACCAGTCGGCTCGATGAAGATTTTGATTTGGAATATTCGGGGGGCGAAGAAGCCTTCTTTTCGCATGATGTTCGAAAGGATCATCCAGCAGCATCATCTGGATATCTATATCCTGCTCAAGACCCAACTTTCTGGGATGAGTCTTGCCCGAGTGAGGTGTCGGATCCCACGTGCGTGGAGTTCCTACGTGGTGGAGTCCAGGGGTCTCTCTAGAGGGATTATGAATCTCTAGCATCGTGGCTCGGTCAGAGTGGATGCATTCCACAGATGTGAGTAGCAGGTTGCTTTGGTCATCTTCGAGTAGATCAGTGGCACTTGGCTCCTCTCCAGCATTTATGCGAGTACTGAGTACCGGGAGCGGAGGATGCTCTGGTCTGAGATCTTCAAGTTGCTTGTGCAGGGACTTCCATCTCTTGTTGCAGGAGATTTTAACTGCATTATTGGACAACATGAGAAGATGGGAGATAGGCAGTTTGTTGATAGTATTGACTCCAGGGAGTTTAGGGACTTCATTGGTGCTTCGAGCCTTATTGACCTTGGCTATGCTGGGACTAGATTCACTTGATGCAATAATCATCTCGGAGCAGCTAGGGTTTGAGAGAGGATTGAAAGGGCGATGGCTTCTGTCACTTGGCTCCAGCATTTTTTGGATTACCATGTGCAGCACCTCCCTAGAATTGCCTTGGACCACTGCCCATTATTGATTTTGACTGATGGCTTCCACTCTCCCAAGGGGCCCTTCAGGTTTGAGAAGCTCTGGACCTTCTACCCTAGAGCTTGGATCTTGATTAGGGATGTGTGGCGGATGTCGATTCGGGATGATGCGAGATATTGGATGACCAGAAGATTAGAGCTGGCGGGGTGTAGGCTCACCAGGTAGAGTTGTTTGGAGATATGTGACATATTCAGGAGGATCGAGGAGGTGAAGATGGACATCTCAGAGTTATAGCTGAGAGAGGATCAGGTAGGGGGTCTCCAGGAGCATGACCTGAGCTTGCTCCGGCATAGACTGGCTACCCACCACTCCTTTTTGAGGCAGCAGGAGATGTTGTGGAGGCAGAGGTCCAGGGTTCAGTGGATCAAAGAGATCGGAATACTAGATTTTTTTATCAGTCGACGATAATCCAGATGGTGGCTAACCGCATCAAACAGCTAAGGAAGGAGGATGGCAGCATGGTGGAGGAGGGAGTGGAGATCAGGTAGTGGATCTTTCAGTTCTTCAGCTCTCGCTGGACTACTACTCTTAGTGGTGGTGATCCTCCTCTAGGGTCACAGCTGTTGGAGCAAATCTTTGACCAGGAGAATGAGATCTTGACTCATCCGGCATCCGCTGAGGAGGTGCAGAGGGCCCTTTGGTCTCTTAGGCAAGATAAAGCCCCGGGACATGATGATTTTTCATCTTTTTTCTTCAGGCAGTACTAGCCCATCATTGGAGGGGAGGTTGTCGAAGCAGTGCAGGCGGTGTTTGTTTCCAGAGGTATCCCAGAGGACTGGAAGAAGACGTTGATTACTATCATTTCGAACAGATCTGATGCATCTACTTCGAGTCACTTCAGGCCTATCAGCTTATACACAACACTCTACATGGTGTGTGCAAGGATCCTAGTCGGGCATCTGAAGTCGGTGATCTCTCGTCTGATCAATCTGGAGTAGGGTGCTTTTATCGGAGAGCGCTACATCAGCGACAACATCTTGCTCACTCAGGAGTTCATGCATGACTTACAACGTGCTTCCATGCGGAGTAGCTTGATGGCAATCAAGTTGGACATGGAGCGTGCCTATGATCGGATGAGCTGGTTGTTTCTTCACCGAACACTCTTCGATCTCGGCTTCTATGACAGATGGATCTCTTGGATTATGTACTGTGTGGAGAACCCGAGCTCGCCATCTTGATCAATGGTGCTCCGACGGACTACTTCCAGTCGACTGAGGGTCTTTGCCAAGGATGCCTCCTCTCTCCCTACTTGTTTATTTTGTATGCTGATTCTCTCTCTCGCTTGCTCCAAGGAATGGTTCGAAGGGCTGAGCTTGAGCCCTACTGGCCTGCACCTGGGAGGCTACCATTATCACACCTTCTCTTTACTGATGACTACCTGCTTATTGGTTGGGCCTCGCTTCATAACGCAAGATGCCTTACGACTATTGTGGAGACCTATTGCAGGACGTCTGGACAACTTGTGAATCTCCAAAAGTCATCCATCATCTTCAGTCCAAGAACCCATCCCCGGGTGAAGCAGACGATCCAGGAGCAACTAGGGATCTCGAAACATGTGGGGCCTCTCATCTACTTGGGGGTTTCCATCATGGGGCGGAGACGCAGGAGGGCCGAGTGTAGGCCTTTAGAGTAGAGGATCCAAGAGCATCTCAATGGTTGGTAGGCCAATACCCTTTCTATGATAGGAGGACTATCCTGATTAGATCAGTGCTGAGCTCTATCTCGATCTATCTCTTAATAAATACTATGGTTCCATGCTCTACTCTTAGAAGTTTGGATCAGCTATTTCAGAAGTTCCTATGGGATCGGCATTAGGGAGGCAGGGGTGCCCATCTACTATCCTAGAATGTGGTGTGCCAACCAGTGTATGATGGAGGGCTCGGGATCCAATCCCTTTTGGTCAGGAGGAAGGCTATGCTCTCCAGGCACGTAGCCAAGTTTCTTACGCAGTCCGAGTATTTGTGGAGCCATTTGATGAGGGTCCGATACGGTGACTGGAGCTAGGAGCCTCACACTCTCCAGAGTCATTGTAGCTGTTCCTTCATTTGGAGGGAGATTTGTGCCCATGCCCCTGTAGTTACGGCTCAAATCAGGTGGTTGATTGGTGATGGTGCCTCGATCAACGTCAGTCAGGAGATTTGGATATCTAGTCTATTGATCTCTCATTGGCTGACCTTTGTTAGCTCTAAGGTGGATGACCAACTATGGGTTTATGACTTGATTGACGAGGAGGGCAAATGCTAGAAGAGGTAGTTGGTCACCCCTCTTTAGGGAGCAACTCGCTGAGAGGATTCTCGCCATCTCGATTCCTATCTATCAAAGTCATGATGTGAGGGTGTGGGGGCAGGGGCGGTCATGTCGACCTAGGTATCGACGAGGGACCTTGCTGACATGTACAAATCCATGCCTCAGAGGAGGATCGATGCGGAATGGATTTGGAGGATTCGGGCCCATCCTAGGGTCAGACTTTTTTTCTGAAAAATCGCATGGGATAGGCTTCCAACATGTACTCTTCTCAGAGAAAGAGGGATGAATATCCCATCCGACTACCTCATTTGTAGCTTGGAGGAGAAGTCCACGAAGCATGCCCCCTCTGTTGTCCCAGAGCTGACTTGATCTAGAGGATGGCATGTTGTCGACCGTGGGATGCGAGTACTGGCCCTTGGCTCCAACTTTTTCTGGAGGCTATTCATCGGAGTGTTGATGAGAGACTACCTGAAGCTTGTCGGATGGTCTACATTGCCTACCAGATCTAGCTATCCAGGAACAGCCTTGTTTTTTATGCTCAGGTTGTGCCAACCAGGCGTGTTATGGAGAGAATGAGTAACCTAGCTTCGAAATATAGCCATTTCGACTCTGCAGATCCGACTTTAGACCTAAGTCCCTGGGGTTCCCTGGCTACACCTATTGTGTTGCGGAGAATCTTGCTCATTTCTTGGGAATCCCCACCCTCCGAATTTGTTGAGATCAATTTTGATGGCAGCATCAGGGATGATAGAGATGGTTCGGGCTTTGTAATTCAGGATCCGAACTCGAGGTTGTTGGCTGTAGGGGGCTCTCCTTTTTTTGAGAAATCCATGCCGAGTGCGGAACTTCGTGCGGCTTGAGCTAGTGTCATATGTGCAATCTAAGAGTTGCGAGCAAGGAGGATCATTATTAAGGGAGATTCTCTGACGATGATCAGCTGGATTCAGGAGGGGAGTGAACCATTTCTTTGCCTAGCCCAGCTCAATTTTTTTTATTATTATTATTTATATAAAAATGATCAGACTAACCTAATTCAAGAGCAGTTCAAAAAATTAGAAAGCAAAATATCTCTCAGAATCCAAGGTTTGAGCTCTGGTGGTAGACAAGTGGATCTCTTTTCATCTAAAACTCTAACTATACCAGCTAAATAATACCTCTGGCCTCCAGAAAATAGCATACCCAGTTGTTCATCATTACTTTAGTGATTCATATTATTTTTGAGTCAGTTATGTACACAATTTCGATCGACATGCCCATATCTTGCATGCTGAGATGTTCGTCGAGCAAATGTCGGCGATCCAAATTAACCTCGTTAATTTCTAGATCCAAATCCTTGAGAAGCAGTACGACCATAATGCGCCTTGAGAGAATGTTTTGTGAAAAACTCTCGATGCTATATGTTGCTCCTGATCTTCCCATATAAGATCAGCCATCGAAATTTATGTGATTGAGGTGAATCCGCTGCCAGAGCCTGCCCACCCAAACACCTGCAAAGAAGTCCTTATCTTCTTCGGTGAAGATCCTCCGATGCTTAAATTAGAAGATGGAGAATGATGAAAGAAAAAAGCTCGGATTGAGTTGAGTGCATACCTAGAGGATCTCGAAGTTCTTTTATTTATAGAAGAAGAATTAGAGTCGTAGCCATCTTGGGCTCTAACAACTTTTCAAATTTATCATATGGATTGATTTAAAAGACATTTTTCTTTTTTTGAAGGGCTGAATTGTACATTTTTTTTTTTTTGAAGGGCTGAATCGTGGAGGGCTTCTTCCTTATCTGGACTTTTCCAAAAAGAAGTGAATATGAAGAAACTGGATATAGCTCGGCAAAGGATGACCTATAATAGATCGTCAGAATATAAATAGTTCATCATTAGTCAATTCAAAAATGACCATTCTGGAGAAGTAAAGATAGCTTGTCCGTGGATGAGTCATAATAGGTCAGCATAGTTCAATTTATGATAGATTATCATTCTTACACTACTACAGAACTGGCTAACCGCTGCCACTGTAGCCATCGCCATAGGTTCATGGCAGCGATTGTTGCAGCGGTTATTGAAACCGCTGCTATATAAATTCTATATAGATCCTATTACAGTGGTTTTTAAATCGCTATTATAGACAGTCTATGGCAGTGGTTATAGAACTGCTGCCATAGCCTTGTCTATGGAAGCGGTTACGTAACCACTGCTATAGGTCTAATGCAGCGGTTGACACATTGCCTACGGTAGCGATTGGCACGTCTACGATAGCAATTATAAAATCGCTGCTGTAGCTTCTGAATAATTAAAAAATATAAAATTTTTAATTTTTTATATATTTTATCAGACAAATGCAGAGATATATAACATAAAAAAATATTATAAACATAAAAAATTTCTAAAATGCTAAAATTTTATTATCGAATAAAATTTATTATAATATTTTTAAAAAATACATCAAAAGTTTTCTAAATCTACATCATCGTCGTCCCTGAGAGATGGAGCATGAGCTGAAGGCGAAGCTGGAGCTGGAGCTGGAGGAGCTGGATCTGGAATGCACGTCAACATATCCTCAAAGCTCATAAAGGTACCTCCAAAATGCATGTTGAGCATCGACACCATGTCTCTCACGATGCCTTATAGATGAGATGTGTGCTTCTCAGTCCGATTTGCCCGCATCGCAGCATATCTGTCCGTGCTAATGCTGTCTCAAGCTCCTCCCGACTGATAACACCGAAAGTTTATGAAGAGACACTCGCCTCAGACCAATAGCTATGAAGAGACACTCACCTCAGATCAATAGCTGATCGGCGTATGTCCGAGCCTGCATCGGATCCTTCCAGAGTCTCAAGCTCCAAAATCTGAGATAGATGGTCATGGGGGCCAGAGATACCCGGATCCTCGCTCGTGAGCGCATCTAACTGATCCTATAATTATAAGTACAAATAAAATTTTATAACAGATGCTATAATACTAATTATATATACTAATATATTTAATACTTACAAAAGTTCTTTCGATCGTGGCGTTCATCGACCTACCCTTCTTGTCCATACGGTTGGATCGAAAGATCTCGCTATGGTCGGACATCACTCCATCTCTCATCAGCTATAACAATAGATCAGTTTATCAAAAATATAAAAAAAATATTAATTTAATTTATCTACTAAAATTTAAAATTTATTACCTTTTCATGCACACGACTGGCCATAGACTCATGGTCGAGAGTGTGCGTATATTCCTGGGCTGCCCGGTTCTCCTGATTCTGACGAGAGGTAGCGTAACAAGTATTCAAATAAATAATAAATATTTAAAAAATATTTAAATATAACTTTAAGCATATTAAAAAATTTAAAAGTTAGTAATTTTATCTCGAACTCCTGGCTCCTCCAATATGTAACCATCATCTTCTACTGACTCGGAGGATAGTCCTATATCCACAAAATAAGCTCCTCTAGAGTGTCTCGTTGGTGCTCGAGCTATTCTCTATAGAGGTTGACCTTGTAGTCCCGGTACAACTCTCCGATCTTCTTTAGTCGGGCATCTCGAGTCCTCTCATGATCAGAAAAATCGTACCTCCTCTGTACAAAGTTATCAAAAGTTAGTTATAAAATTATTCTAATCAAATATAGTGTAAAGATATAAAATGCATAGATATAATTAAGATGCACTTATCCATATCTCCTCCTACATCCGATCTCCGACAGTATCATCCATCAATCATCAATCTCTGGATTCTATGAAAATAATGTCTGGCCGTCTCACAAGCACTCTAAAAAAGAATGCATCTTCCGTGTGGTCTTCCTTACTGGCCTTTTCTCCGTATTATACTGTACCATCATCTGATGCTGGTGGTTCCACACATGCGCCATACGTGTGGGACCACGAAATGTCTTACTAGATGATGTATCTACAATGAAAATACGTTATATAAATATATAAGTGTATAAATACTATATAAAAAATAAATAAATAATATAATAAAAATATATACTCAGATGTCGATGGAGTAGCATGGGTCGGAGATGTGGGTGACGATAGAGGCTCAGATACTGGTAGAGTAGATGCCATCGATGGAGGTTCTTGAGCAGCCGATGTGGAGGTGGATGGAGTATGCTCCGATTGCTTCTCAGATGCTGAACTCTACATAATCCGTTGAGAGGCAAAGGTGAAAGCTAGATGATGTTTCGGTGCCATCGTGACTTGCAACGTTAATGAACATTAACCAATATAACATGTTGAACAATAATTAAAGATATTGCCTAGGTACCATCTGTATAATTATATATAATTATATGTGTTGATGCAGAAATCGGTCATCGCTGGGGTCCGCTGGAGTGGAGGCTGATGAGGTCGCCTTCAGGGACCTACGAAACAAAGTTCCATCCGGAGCCGGTGGGGGGTGGCTCCGGCAAGATCCTCCGACGATCAAGTCAGCTCTGGCCAACAGAAATGGAATGCTCGGAATGAGTTCTGGAGCTTGGAGGAGAAGAGGAGAGCTTAGAGATTAGAGAGATTCGAATTAGCATATCTGGAGGGTCCTTTATAGGTGGAGCTTAGTTGATGGTGACGATCATACCGCCGCATGGAGTTCGGCATGGAGAGGAGGGCGTTGTCAGATGGATGGTGACAGCCATACTGGCAAGTCGTGGACCGCATGAAGTTCGATACAGAGAGAGTGGCATCGTCAGTAGTGGCGGCCATACCGTCCAGTCTCGTTGTTCATCTAGAGGAGTTCGGACTTGTAGGAGAGTTCGGCTGAAGGAAAATTTCGGGAGGAGTTCAGCTGTAGAGAAGTTCGGAGGAGCTCGGTCGGCTGAAGGGACGGTCGCTTGGAGAGTTCGGTCGAGGAGCGACCGCTGAGGAGTTCGGGCGCCGGGGGATTTCGTTAAAGCTCGGTCGCTTGGAGTCCAAGGAGCTCGGCCGCTAAGCAATTCGACCGACTGAACGGGTCCGAAGGAGCTCGGACGCTAGGAGTTCAAGGAGCTCGACCGCTAAGCAGTTCGATCGGTTGGAGGGGTTCGGCTAAGACCCGTCTACTGAGCATCCCAGGAGCTCTTCTGCGGCTACTGATTGCATTAGGTTGGGCATCGAACTAGACTTCGGTGGGAGCGGAGTTTATCTCCAACACTAGCCCCCCCACTTTCGAGTTTGAGACTCGAAGGAAGGGAGTGCAGGAAAGGCTACTATCGAAGTCTTCTTCTGAGCTCTGTGCTGGTTCAGGTCGAAGCTTGGGAAAGATCTCATCTCCTATCGTGGTTGATATGGGTGCCCGAGAGAGATCTAATCTGCAGTCGGGGTTGTCTCGATTGCTCGAGAGAGACCCTATCTTTTGTCGAGGTCGAAGTTGAAGCTCTCCAATCGAGGTTGACACGGTCGCTCGGAAGAGATCCTATCTCTTTTGATCGAGGTTGATGCGGGCGCTGGTGTTAGGACGAGGTTCTTCTCCCGTTCCTAACTTCGACTTTGCTCGCATTAGGATGAGGTTCTCCTCCTGTTCCTAACCGAGGTTGTCAACGGTCGCTCGGGAGAGATCTTATCTCTAACCGAGGTTGTCGCTCGCATTAGGATGAGGTTCTCCTCCTGTTCCTAATCGAGGTTGACACGGTCGCTCGGGAGAGATCTTATCTCTAACCGAGCTTGACACGGTCGCTCGAAAGAGATCTTATCTCTAGTTGAGATTAATGCTTGGAAGAGATCTTATCTCTAGCCGAGGTTAATGCCCGAGGTTAATGCTCGGAAGAGATCTTATCTAAGGCCGAACTTCTCGGGAGAGATCTTATCTCTAGCCGAGGTGATCGCTCGGGAGAGATCTTATCTCTGACCGAGGTTGATTCTCGAAAGAGATCTTACCTCTGGCCGAGCTTCTTATGAGAGATCTTATCTCTAGCCGAGGTGGTCACTCGGAAGAGATCTTATCTCTAGTCGAGGTTGATGCTCACGTTAGGACGAGGTTCTCCTCCTATTCCTAACCAAGGTAATCAACGATCGCTCGCTCGGAGAGATCTTATCTATAGCCGAGGTTGATGCTCACGTTAGGATGAGGTTCTCCTCCTGTTCCTAACCAAGATTGTCAACGGCCGCTCGGGAGAGATCTTATCTCTAGCCGAGGTTGCCGCTCGCATTAGAATGAGGTTCTCCTCCTATTCCTAACCGAGGTTGACACGGTCGCTCGAAGAGAGATCTTATCTCTAGCCAAGGTTGACATGGTCGCTCGGAGAGATCTTATCTCTAGCCGAGGTTAATGCTCGGAAGAGATTTTATCTCTAGTCGAGGTTAATGTCCAAGGTTAATGCTCGGGAGAGATCTTATCTCTGGCTGAACTTCTTGGGAGATCTTATCTCTAGCCGAGGTGGTCGCTCGGAAGAGATCTTATCTCTGACCGAGATTGATTCTCGGAAGAGATCTTACCTCTGGCCGAGCTTCTCAGGAGAGAGATTATCTCTAGCCGAGGTGGTCGCTCGGAAGAGATCTTATCTCTAGCCGAGGTTGATGCTCACGTTAGGACGAGGTTCTCCTCCTGTTCCTAACCGAGGTTGTTAACGGTCGCTCGCTCGGAAGAGATCTTATCTCTAGCCGAGGTTGATGCTCGCGTTAGGACGAAGTTCTCCTCCTATTCCTAATCGAGGTTGTCAACGGTCGCTCGGAAGAGAGATCTTATCTCTAGCCGAGGTTGCTGCTCGTGTTAGGATGAGGTTCTCCTCCTGTTCTTAACCGAGATTGTCAACGGTCGCTCAAGAGAGATCTTATCTCTAGTCGAGGTTAATATGCTTGGGAGAGATCTTATCTCTGGCCGAACTTCTCGGAAGAGATCTTATCTCTAGCCAAAGTGGTCGCTCGGGAGAGATCTTATCTCTGGCCGAACTTCTCGGAAGAGATCTTATCTCTAACCGAGATGGTCGCTCGGGAGAGATCTTATCTCTAGCCGAGGTTGATGCTCGCGTTAGGACGAGGTTCTCCTCCTGTTCCTAACCGAGGTCGTCAACGGTCGCTCGGAAGAGATCTTATCTCTGACCGAGGTTGATTCTCGGGAGAGATCTTATCTTTGGCCGAGCTTCTAGGGAGAGATCTTATCTCTAGCCGAGTTGGTCATTCGGGAGAGATCTTATCTCTGGCCGAACTTCTCGGGAGAGATCTTATCTCTAGCCGAGTTGATGCTCGCGTTAGGACGAGGTTCTCCTCTTATTCCTAACTGAGGTTGTCAACGGTCGCTCGGAAGAAATCTCATCTCTAGCCGAGGTTGTCGCTTGCGTTAGGACGAGGTTCTCCTCCTGTTCCTAATCGAGGTTATCAACGGTCACTCGCTCGGAAGAGATCTTATCTCTAGCTGAGGTTGATGCTCGCATTAGGACGAGGTTCTCCTCTTGTTCCTAACCGATGTTGTCGATGGTCGCTCGGGAGAAATCTTATCTCTGGACGAGGTTGATTCTCGGAAGAGATCTTATCTCTGGCCGAACTTCTTTGGAAGAGATCTTATCTCTAGCCTAGCTTTCCTCGGGGGAGATCTTATCTCCTGCAACTGAGGTTGTTGCTCGCGTTAGGATGAGGTTCTCCTCTTGTTCCTAATCGAGGTTGTTGACGGTCGCTCGGGAGAGATCTTATCTCTGGCCGAGGTTGTCGCTCGCGTTAGGATGAGGTTCTCCTCCTATTCCTAACCGAGGTTGTCAACGGTCGCTCGCTCGGAAGAGATCTTATCTCTAGCCGAGGTTGATGCTCGCATTAGGATGAGGTTCTCCTCCTATTCCTAATCGAGGTTGTCAACGATCGCTCGGGAGAGATCTTATCTCTGGCCGAGGTTGATTCTTGGGAGAGATCTTATCTCTAGCCAAGGTGGTCGCTTGGGAGAGATCTTATCTCTAGCCGAGGTTAATGCTCGGAAGAGATCTTATCTCTGGCCGAACTTCTTTGGGAGAGATCTTATCTCTAACCGAGCTTTCCTCGATGGAGATCTTATCTCCTGCAGCCAAGATTGTCGCTCGTGTTAGGACGAGGTTCTCCTCCTATTCCTAATGCGGCAATCTGCTTCTTCCCTATCATCGCATAGTTTTCGCATCCAGAAATAATATTATTGGAAGGGAAGAATTTTACTGAAGGAAAGTTACGGGCAGCACATCCTCATTTGAGGGTCGTCGGGGCATTGTTCCTCAAAATTCCCTCGGGCAGTAAGTCCCGTCCAGACGACCTCCTCTATCTCATGCCGGCCTCCTCAATTTGGAGCATGCTTCTCTTAGCTTTGACGCTGGAAGGTGACGAATCGCCGATGTACGGAGCTCCTCCCAAGGGTGATATTGATGACGCCGCAAGGCGGCCGACCTTTTTGTCGTTTCTGCTACGGCAGCACCATTATTCGATCATCTTCTGCTTCAGGCTGGCGTCGAAGGAATTTACCCAGCCGCCCCTTTTTGACGAGCTCTTTAATTTCGTCTTGGAGCAGAGTGTATTCCTCAGTATCATGGCCGTGGTCATGATGGTAGGGGCATTACTTACTTCGATCGCATACGTTTGGGGAGGCCGTAGTCCTTCCGGTCTGGCCGTATGTTTGGGCGGCTGGCTTTTAACTTCGCTGAGAATTCGAGTTAGAGGAGTGGGGCGTAGTCGCAGAACCTTTCGGGAGCGCTTCTTCGCGCCCTTTTGTCGAGGCCTCCTTGGTGGTGAGCTCGAGGAGTTCGGGGTTGTAAAACCTGTAGGAGAACTTTATGCCCCATTGTCGGGGCTTCCTCGATGACGAGCTCCAGGGTGAGTTCGGCAGCGTTGCTTCCGCTGGGGAGGTTGTGAGTGCGGCCGAACTTCATTCCGCCTCCCGTGAAACCTTCTGCAGGAGAACTTCCTTGATGACGAGTTCGAGGGAGGGTTCGGCCTCGACCGAACTTCATTCCGCCCTCTTATGAAATCTTCTGTCAGAGCTTCCTTGGAGTCATACTCGAGAGGGAGTCCTCGCTTGCCCTGGGGCGGTTGTGAGCTCGACCGAACTTTGTCTCACCTCGTGTGAAATCTTTGTAGGGGGCTTTCTTGGTGACATAATCAGCCTGAAGTTCAGCCTCACTTGCGCCAAACTTCATTCTGATGATGAGGTTTGAGGGGAGAGTTCGACCTTGTGTGCGCCGAACTTCATTTCGATGACCAGCTTTGAGGTGAAGTTCGGCCTCACTTGCGCCGAACTTCGCTCCGCTTTCCCGCGAAAGCCTCCGCGGGAAGACTTCATGCCCCTTCCTCGATGATGAGCTTCGGGGTGAAGTTCGGCCTCACTTGCGCCGAACTTCATTCCGCTGACGAGCTTCGAGGCGGAGTTCAGCTCACTTGCGTCGAACTTCATTCCGATGATGGCTTTTGGGGGAGTTCGACTTTCTTCCGCCGAACTTCATTCCGACCTCCTTATGAAATCTTCCACGGGAGATCTTCTGCTCTCCGTTTCTCCTTCCTAAGGGCGATTGGTATGCCCAAATGCTTTTTCTTAAGGCCAGTTCCTCGCATCCTCAAGGCGGATTTGCTGGCAAAGTCTCCCGCTGGAGGTTGTCGCACGGCCTGCATCATCTCGGCAGGGCCACGAACCCAACCAGCAGGTTGAACTACTCTATATCTGCGGTGGCTTCGGGTGGAGCCTGAGCTGTCGGGGCTGCAATGGGAGCCAGTCGCTGAGTCGAAGCTCTTTTGGAGGCATTTTCTCTTCGCGAGAGAAAAGAAAGATCTCCGAAGGGGGAAGAGAAAAGTCGCCGAGCACTCCTTTAAGAACAAGGGAACCTTAGAGGTTCAGCCCTCCCTCTAGCGCCAATCTGTTGACGCAGAAATCGATCGTCGTCGGGATTCGTTGGAGTGGAGGCCGATGAGGTCGCCGCCGGGGACCTGCAAAATAAAATCCCGTCCGGAGTTGGTGGGGGGGTGGCTCCGGCAGGACCCTCCGACGATCAAGTCAGCTCTGGCCAACAGGAATGGAGTGCTCGGAATAAATTCTGGAGCTTTGGGAAGAAGAGGAGAGCTTAAAGATTAGAGAGATTCGAATTAGCGTATCTGGAGGGTCCTTTATAGGCGGAGCTTAGTTGATGGTGACGGCCATACCGCCGCATGGAGTTCGGCATGGAAAGGAGGGCGTTGTCAGGTGGATGGTGACAGCCATACTGGCGAGTCATGGGCCGCATGGAGTTCGGTACGGAGAGAGTGGCGTCGTCAGTAGTGGCGGCCATACCATCCAGTCTCGTTGTTCGTCCAGAGGAGTTTGGACTTGTAGGAGATTTCGGCTGAAGAAAAAGCTCGGGAGGAGTTCTGCTGTAGAGAAGTTCGGAGGAGCTCGGCCGGCTGAAGGGACGACCGCTTGGGGAGTTCGGTCGAGGGGCGACCGCTGAGGAGTTCGGGCGTCGGGGGATTTCGTTAAAGCCCGACCGTTTGGAGTCCAAGGAGCTCGGTCGCTAAGTAGTTCGGCCGGCTGAACGGATCCGAAGAAGCTCGGACGCTAGGAGTTCGAGGAGCTCGGCCGCTAAGCAGTTCGGCCGACTGGAGGGGTTCGGCTAAGATCCATCTGCTGGGCGTCCCAAGAGCTCTTCTGTGGCTACTGGTTGCATTAGGCTGGGCGTCGAACTAGACTTCGGCGGGAGCGGGGTTTATCCCCAACAATATGAATGTCGGAGATTATGTATACTAATCAATTGATGGGTTTATCGTTATGCAATGCAATAAACAAAAGCAACAAGATATAAACATGCAGAAATGTTATTCAATAAATTCTACAATGAACCCCCTCCCTTCCAATGATGTCGATGAGGTCGGACCCTCTTCCTCCCTCCCTCTCTGTCTCTTGATCTCCCTCACCGACGATGATAGCGAGGCCGGATCCCCTCCCTCCCTCTCTCCCTCTCCCTTTCTTAATTTCGAATCTCGAAATTGGGTCCGGATATCCGAGATCCATTAGGGTCCGGGTCTAGTACTTCAAGTACAGACCCATCGAGTATTCAGATTCGGATCCGGTACCAGTAATTAAAATCGGATCCGGATCTGAATATCCAGATTTCGACCCGAACCCAATCCATTGATAAGTCTAGTCCAGTGATTAATAAATAATAATAATAAATTAAAATAAAAAATATACCTACGACTATAGAAGGAAGGTCGCACCAAAAGCTCCGAGAGTCACCGATGACGACGCTAGAGGAAGACGACGGCTTTAAAGGTAACCTGTGATACAAGAGCAAGATAGTGAGATAGAAAGAGAAGAGAGAGAAAGAGAAAGAGAAAGAGGAAAGAGAGAGGGAGAGGGGGTCCGAAGGGGCACCGTGATGGGAAGACCAAGGGATGGAGAGGGTAGGCGGTGGGTGGTCGGGATGGGGAGGGCGGGGGGCAGCGGTCGAGGAGGGCAAGGGGTGGACGGCCGGGCGGCGGTCGGGATGGGGAGGGCGGGGGTGGCGGCCAGGGAGGGCGAGCGATGGGCGGCGGTCGGGATGGGGAGGCGGGCGATGGGCGGCTGGGGATGGGGAGGGCGGGGGCGGCGGTAGCGGCCGGGGATGGGGAGGGCAGGGGGCAGCGGCCGGGGAGGTCAAGTGGTGGGCGGCCGGGTGGCGACCGAGGAGGGCAAGGCTGGGCGCCCGGGGATGGGGAGGGTGGGGGGCAGGTGGCCGCGGTCGGGGATGGGAAGGGCAAGGAATGGGTGGTCAGGCGGTGACAGGGGATGGAAAGGGAGTGGGCCGACTGTCGGGGAGGGCAAGGGGTGGGCGGTCGGGCGGCGGCGGGCATGGAGTCTCACCGACGACGGAGAGGAGGGGAGAGAGAGCACGCATGGAAAGAAAGAAAAATTGAAGATTTTTAACCTAACCTACGGCAGCGATTTTCGATCCACTGCCATAGATCTATGGCGGTAGTTACTAAAAATCGCTGCAATAGATCTATGGTAGCAATTTCATAACCGCTGCTATAGATTTATAGCAGTGATTTTCAATAACCGCTGTCATAGATTGAAAATAATTTTTTTAATTTTTTTTAAATATTATATAATTAAAAAATTTAATATCTATCTTCACCGTTCATTATCTAAATAATTATCATTAGAGTATCGTCACAAAAAATCATCTCGATTCGATGGCCCTATCGATCAGAAAAATTTGATTTCGACGATCACGAACAACGATGCGATGACTAATAGATGGAGACCTTCAATCGGTCCAAAAATCTACAACGATGATCTCGGTGATATTTGTAGCATACTATCAAAATTTTACTTCAATCAAATTTTGTTATCATATCAATTTAGTATGGAATAATTTCGGCCGTTAAATTAGAAACAAGTGATCAAAGGGCTAAACGACATCCGATTATGAGATAATTTTTTAGTTAAATAATCTTTATTATAATTTTATCATTTTATATGGCAAAAATAGTAAAATTTAATTTATTTTTATATGAACTGTTCACGTTAAGTAGATATTGCAAAAGCATAAGCACATGCATATAATACCCAACGAAGTTCAAGAATGATTATCAGGCGACGTATAGTTTTAGATCGTTCTTAGTCTCACGAGTTGAATTTTATAATCACCACCATAAAAAATAATTAAAGTAGTAGTTAAAATCATTTATAAAAATAAATTTCTCATAATCGGATACCATCTGATCCTTTGATCATTCGTTTATCATTTAACGGCAGAATTTAATCTATACTAAATTTATCAAGATAACGATATCCGATTGAAGTAAAACTTTGATAGTATGCTACAAATATAATTGAGATTATCGTTATAGATTTTCGGACCTATCGAAGGTCTCCATTTATTAGATCATCGCATCATCGTTCGTGGTCGTCAAAATCAAATTTTTCTGATCGATGGAGCTAGGACCATCAGATCGAGGTGATCTTTTGCGACGGTACTCTAATGATAATTATTTAGATAATAAATGGTGAAGATGGACATTAAATTTTAAAATTATATAATATTTAAAAAAAATAAGAAAAAAATATATTGCAGTGGTTACAAATAACCGCTACCACAGATCAACGTATAGCAGTGGTTACAAGGAACCGCTGTCATAAATCGGACCTATGGCAGCAGTTAAAAAGAACCGTTGTCATAGATCACCGCTGCCATAGATCAGACCTATGGTAGCGGTTAAAAAGAACCGCTGTTATAGGTCAGACTATGACAATGGTTTCTTGTAACCGCTGCTATAGATCGGTCCTATAACAATAGTTCTTTTTAACCACTGCCGTAAACTCTATTATAGTGGTTTCGAAAACTGCTGCAATAGAATACACCGTCGTAGATTCTTTTTGTAGTAGTGTTAGAGATTAGTCAGCCATATACGATTTATAGTAGATCATCAGTAAATAAATAGCCCGTCATATAATGAAATATAATACGTCGCCCATAATCGAGATTAATTGGTTGGAGATGATATTTGACTTGAATTTTTGGAGGTTGGTCGAAGATGAACGAGCAATGATAGATCATTAGAAGATGAGATTAATGGAGGATGATCTATGAAATCATTGATCTTCGTAACTTATGTCGGGCTCCTCCATAGATCGGTTAGACACGATGAATTATTGGCCGAGTAAGCCATCCACAACGCCATCCAAAAATGTTCCGTCAATTAGCTCGAAAATAAAAAAGTGTAATTGGATCTTTTGAATTGGTATTTTTGCGAAATTCGCCGCTTAATCAAGCAAAGTGATTGACGGAAGACAACTGTCTTTTTTGACCAGTGATTTTTGGTTATCAGTTCCACCTTTCATGCACTTCTTGGCAACTCTTGCTAGTTGCCGAACTGGTCAATCAGACCTTGGACCATTTTACATCAGGGCTGCCACGCATCAGTCCGAAATCAGCATTAATGGTCAGTATCAAATTTCCATCTTGGGCATTAGCTACATTAAGCACGCCATACAACGACCGTCCAAGCACTAATATATCTAACGTGCGCGTAACTTAGAAGTGGGACATCGATCAACTGAGTGATTGGATCTAAAAGTTTGATGTATAACTTGGTGGTCATGGTTTTCCCGTATTCCTTTCTCAGTCTATGATGCTACTACGAGATAAACAAAATAAATTGCTACAATGAGAATCATGGCAAAATATGATTGAGTCAACCACGCCTTAGTTCTCATTTTCAACTAAATCACCATGCTGGATGTCTACTAGAACGTAGCGAGAAAGTACCAAATGACCGAGTAGACAATCTATATTGCGATCCTTTGTCCCAGTTCCAGAATACCCTTGACATGGTCATATATTTATTATGATTGAAACATGATGACATAATTGATATCTAACTTAGTTGTAATTGCCATGGATGAGGGTTAGATTCTGGATCTGGTCTACTCTGGCGCTTGCCGTTTGTCACCACATATAATGCGTGCTTGACTTGATGACTTTTTAGGCATGATGGATCCAACGTTATCACAGCACCCATTGGAAAGGACAAAAATGGGACAACTGTACTGCTTCCGATAAACCCAATTTTTGGTGCGATGCACGGGATTCCGGTGTTAGATTGGGGCCGAGCGACCACCGTTTCTTTGGTGCGTCTTTTAAAGAAAGCCGTAGGCAACGTTTTGGAGGCGAAGAATAATATAAGAAGAGGAGGAAAACAGCTTCGATCGTCTTCCTTCCCAAGTTTCTTCTGGATAACTTTTCCGTTGAATAGAACGTCCAATGAATCGAACGCCTCGAATTATAACCTTTTCTAGGGATAAACTTTTTTTTTTTTTTTTCTTTTGATAAGAGGGATAACATGGAACCAGTTCGCGTCATCTTGGCAATTTTAAACAAATTCGGGATGAAAGAAAGTAAACACTACTACAATATTTTAAGAAAAAGAAAACAAACAACGATATCACCTTGGTATATCTATACATGCTGCTCGTTTATTTTTGAGGAAGAAATTCTTCGATGATTGAAGACCACAGATCACGTCGTGCATTTCTTGCCGGAACAAAACTATGACTGATTAGAAATGAAATACGGTTGACCTTGAAATTTTCCAATGAAGAGTCACCCACGAATCATGCGTGTTTCTTTGAAGTGCTCTCAAAGCTTGGCAGGAACACGGGCTCTCCATGGCTGTATGTCCTTCACAAGGGGGTATCTGCATGGCTGGGGAAATTATTGGTTGGCCATATTTGTGCGCGTCCCTTTGTGGTTGGATTGATCCATCATTGCACTGGTGAACTTGATTCAACTAATTATTTCACTATGCTATGGAGGATTGGTAAAAAAAAGAAAGGAGAGTCGTCCGTAACGATATGAAGATTCCACGGTACTAGAAAAAATTGGTCTAGTTTGAAACAACTTATTACCTCCACAAATTTGAAAGAAATTCATTTTCTTTGAGTGTATTATTTTGAGCATAACTTTGAAAGCAACCAGTGTCCTCAAAAAAAAAAAACAAAAGAAAAAAAAGGAGGAAGAAAAAAAGACAACCAATGTCATGAGTATAACCATCAACCCACCTCTTGATCTTGTTTTAATGTGTGGGCAAGGTTCTCGAATGTCTAAACCAAGAATTCTAGATTGGTTTCTCGTTGTAGAGCTATATCCCATTTAGCTTTACTCACTTCAATTTCCGGTTAAGCAAGGTTTGAAATCCTTCCTAAATCCATGATAGTACAAAGCAGAGGACGTAAAGAATTTGGTGGCGTAGGTAGTCTATAGCTAATCATATCGGATATTCCGTCCAATTTTCTAAATAATATATTTCCTGATTTCCATATATGTATATACTCTAGATTGGTTGAATACATTTTGCTTATTAAAAAATATTTATGGTGTACATCCAACAAGGATAAGCTTTCACTACCAATGGAGAAATTATTGGATGGCTCGGACCAATCCAATAGATGGTTTATTTAGTGCTGGTCGTACTTGAGCCAAGCTGGCAAGTTGGAATTTGGAGCTGGTAATCTTGTCCGCAACCAAAAACATGTACGCTATGGCTATCTCGATGAAAAGGTCTAAAATATCAAAAGTCCACACTCCACCCTTCTCGCCATGCTATGAAAGGGAAATATGGGCACGAAGAAGATATCGAAAGACAAGGTGTCCTTGTTGTGAGCCATCTTGCAATCCCGTGATTCTCGTTTATTTTTTAAAAAAAGTGCGGCAATTATGGTAACGAGCCTAGTCAGAGCAGCAAAGTTTGAATTTCAGCAACCAATGGCCATTCCATGCAAACAACTATTACACTATATATAGAGGTCCCGGGAAAGCACTTCTTTCATCGCAGCTAGAACTCTTGTAGCAACCTTTGAGACTTCTTAAGCTATGGCCTTCTCCAATAGCTTCCTTTTGCTCTCTCTGCTATCGCTACTCGCTTACGCTGCCCAAGGGCAGCTTTCACCTACGTTCTATGCAACAAGCTGCCGAAACGTACGACGCATCGTGCGCTCGGCCATGGCACAGGCCGTCCGTAGGGAGCCAAGGATGGGCGCATCCATCCTTCGGCTCTTCTTCCACGACTGCTTTGTAAATGTGTGATACAATCCCTTTGCTCCCTCGTTTTCCTTTTGTTCTTTCGACGTATACCTCTAGTACCCTGCAAGTTAGTGATCCTGGAATTCGTGGATTTCTTTGGTGACCTCTAATTTGAATAATAAGGGAAGTGTGTCGGCCGTAAGTCATGGTCGGGCTACTTGGCTGTAGTTTAAAGGGGTTGCAAACTGGCAACGTGGCTCTACGACCTTGGTCGCACCCGAACCACGAAAAAGCCAAATGCGTTATATGCTGCCAATAGCAACTTTGCGGTGCTAGGTAGCTATGACTTGGGAACCTCTGTGATGCGACAATTTGCACTGTAGATCTCTATCGCATCATCTAATCATAGAGGTGGACAGCTGTCAAACATGCAACGATCTTTCTTGCGATGTATCATGCTCGGCACGTAACATGATGCATCATGTTTGGTAGCCGTTTATCTTTGTGATGAGGCGACATGATGGTGATCAACGGTGAACAGCCATGTGTGGTGCGAAACTTGCATCATAGAGGATTGAAGCTTAGGCAGCGATACACCTTCTTAAATCACACCTTGTTGTCCTGGTACTGCACCTATTCATCTACGGCTTAGAAGCTTAAAAAGCAATTTACAGGCCGCCCATAGGATAAATAGCGGTTGCATCAGTCCTAATCACCAGCACGTATCTACCAAAATTTGAGAATTTAGTTACTAACCTCTCTCCTAAATACAGTAGACATGTGTGCCAATTTAAAGCTGGCACGGTGAAAGATGGGTGCAAAACTTTACGTGTGATCGGATAGAATTTTCATGTATCTTTTCCCATTTTAACCGTATCGGAGTAAATTAATGCTTTTGTTCAACTCAGCTTAAAATCATCACATCCGTTATCCGCTTCTTTTGCATGCTTCTCAGTTGCTGAACGGATGTCCTCTGTTTTAATTCTTCAGGGCTGTGACGGATCGATCCTTCTCGACGACACAGCGACGTTCACCGGCGAGAAGAACGCTTTCCCAAACCAAAACTCCGCCCGTGGATTCGAAGTCATCGACACCATTAAATCCCGTGTCGAAGCTGCGTGCAATGCCACCGTCTCATGCGCTGACATCCTCGCCCTCGCTGCTCGCGATGGAGTCAACTTGGTTAGTATCGCACCCATCATTTCACACCACCTCTTTCACCATCAACGTTCAGTTTTAATGCTTTAAGCTGATACGAAATAATGATATATCTTGTAGCTCGGCGGGCCAACTTGGACGGTGCAACTGGGCAGGAGGGATGCAACGACGGCGAGCCAGAGTGCGGCCAATAGCAACCTTCCAGGTCCTGGGTCCAGCCTCTCCACGCTCATCTCCTTGTTCGCCGCCCAGGGCCTCAGCGCTCAAGAGATGACCGCGCTCTCCGGTGCCCACACCATCGGCCAGGCTCAATGCAAGAACTTCCGCGCTCACATCTACAACGACACCGACATCAACCCCAGCTTTGCGGCCTTAAGAAAGCGGAACTGCCCGGCCTCGGGCGGCGACACCAACCTCGCGCCGCTCGATGTCCAGACCCCGAACCGGTTCGAAAACGCCTACTACCAGAACCTGGTGGCCCAGAAGGGGCTGCTGCACTCGGACCAGGAGCTCTTCAACGGTGGGTCGCAGGACGCGCTGGTCCGACGATACAGCACCAACACGGCGTTGTTCTCGAGCGACTTCGCCCAGGCGATGGTGAAGATGGGGAGCATCAGCCCGCTGACCGGGACCAGTGGGGAGATCAGATTGAACTGCAGGAAGGTGAACTGATGACGGTAGGGGTGGGCCACCGTTGACCCTCGGGTCAAAATTAGTACGCCATGCGCAAACCATGTTATCCACGATATAAAAATATCAAATGAAGGCCGAAGCCATGCAACGATAAAATAGACGGCTTCTCTCGTGTTTCTTTAAAACAAGAAAACGAAATCATGATTTGAATAATATATATTTCGATCAATTTCAAGGATGAAAAGAAGTGGTTGTTAATGAAAGATGATCATTTTGTCGTGATTAAAAAAAAAAAGGCATTGGACCTACCACCGTCAAGCATGCTACAGGCAAGAGGAGGTCCAGCTCCATGTTGATATCGACTCGTAAGATTTCAGTTCGGGTTTACCACAGAGTGCCGCATAATTTTAGATGATTAATGCCACCTCTTCCGGTTATGGAGATGGACAGCTATCAAAATATACGGTATATATTTGGAATTCCATATAACATGCCTGTTTGATATCTATGCATCTTCTATGATCGGATAATTTGGCAGCTATCCAACTCTATAGAGCACTCCACAGCAGAGGATTAAGAGTCAGTAATGGTTGCACCTAACCCAGCTTTGGATATATTTATGGACGGGGCAGGCCAGTGATTGGTTTTGCTTACCCACAACATCAACGTGATGGTTAGACTATCACTGGTGACTTTCTGGTTTAGGCCTGGTTGAATTTAAGGCCTAGGATATGTGCGATTTATTGGTCGAATTCCTGCACCACCGACCAACGCAAACACCTGAACTAATTTGCTCCATTACGCATGCTTCAGTTATGGACTCCTTGACCGATGGGATGAATGCAAGGGGCATTAGCAAAGCTTAGCATGGTAAAAGATTCTAATTTATTTATTCACTCATTCTCGAGAGAATTTAAAGCTCAACCCTCAAAGAGCTGGACGGTACCCTCCAATCATCCAAGAAATCAAACAGAACAAGTTAAAAAAAGAGAGAGCTCCCTAGGGAATTTCTTTGATCATCAGTAAAATCACTAGGGTCTAAGTTCTACAACAACAATATCCTATGTACTTGTGTCTGTAAAAATTTCAGCAGACTTTTGGGGGCTTGTAGCCACTTATAGTTGTAGAATTTAATACTCCAATTTGCTATATGTGCAAGGGAAGGCGTGGAATTGCTTGGTGTTTAAATTTGTGCATGGGGATCGCCAATCTATTTCATGCTACACATTCATCGCCTCTGGGTTTCTGGCTAATAATATCGTAGATTTGTTTCAATCCCATAAAGAGAGGTTGGGTTTCTAACGACATTGAAGTATGCCTCCTGCGTTCGCACATGTATTCGTCAAACTTAATTATTTTGATTCCCCTTTGCCTCGACTATGGTGGCCGGATGCATGTGGCTGAATGGTGTGAGGCACTCAAGTCAGAGAAATTTAATTATGTGGAGGGTGAGGCCATGGGGTTGAGGATATTCTTGCGCTAAAATTGTCTCTTCCTTGCAATTCGCGGCTGCTTGGGGTCGTATAATAGTTTTATTTGACCCTGATGCTGATTTGAAGTTAACAGGATGACCAATATCTCTTCCTGGCATTTCAGCATGGTGAGCATTGTTCGGCCGCTCAACAAAGGTTTGGCAAATGGCACCTAAAAGGTTGATATTGATAGTGTACCATTCATTGGACCTCATCGGATGGTGAGATTTATCACTAGAACAGGATATGATTGGCATATTATAGAACAGGATTTCCTCCTTGTTATATCTTGGAATTACACAAATTATAGTCCAATGGTAAAACCCAATGATAGGCGATAGCCAGGCCACACCTATTCACATTGAAATGGCAAAACTTAGAACACTTTCTTGGAGAAAGTCAGCAGCTCAATTCCGTAGCGTTGCTATATGGACCTCGATTGGAGAGTGCGGGCGGGTTAGATTAAATTCACATGCGTGACCCTTGGTGCTTGTTTGTCGCTAATATTTTTCTTAAGTTTCTGTTATTTGATTAGATGATTCTCTTAAGCTAATAAAAGAGTAATAACACAGTTCCATCTCTCTTATTCTAAAAATTATTTAATCGATAGAGATGGAAGCTTCTGCATGAACTGTTTTCTAAGCGTTTATTTCTATTTTTAAACTTCAAGAGAAAAAGGAAGTTTCCAGAGTGGGATTCTTTTGACTGGACGAGGGATTCGCCTTCACCTTGCTCAAATAAAGTTGACAAATTCTTTTTTGCGCTCATTGTGAAATGGACGAAAGTGGTGTTTGGACAAAGAGGATGGAGCGATGCGGGTTTGCCCATCACTTGCGGTGCTAGCCTATGAATTAGGCGTGGAATATCCGACAACATGAGAGAAGGAGAATTTTATTCTTGTGGAATATGCTTGTCCTCGGATACGATCTCCTGCTGCCGTAACCCTATCGACTTACATTCATGCATCTCAAGAAGTCGCAGAAAAATATCGGTGCCGGTGATTAATGGTGTCCAGCAAAAGGATGGATATATAACTATAATGTATTGGCATTTTAGTTCTGTGTGAGCAAGGAGAGCATGGTGGTAGCTAAAGCAATTCTATTACCATTCCAAGGTCCCATAGATTTGAAAATTAATTTTCATAAAAACTCTATCTTATGCCTGAATATGGATGACATGGAAGCTACTTTGTTTGCATTTGAGATGCATATATAAATGGCACACTGCCATTTATCTATACATGGACCAACCCCTCCATCATCAAAAGCCACATAAACAATATCAAGCTCAAGTTAGTGGCGAGGTCCATTTGTTCACTCAAGTTCGTCCAACCGAGATTCTTGATGTAGAATTGGTAAGGTCCGCTGTCCACAGAATGAAGTAGAGAAGCTCAACTGGCACTCAAGGTCGACCACCGATCGTGGTCAGATGGTACTGGAGTTCAATATTTATCAGAGGATCGAAATTAGCTAAATGACAAATTACTTTTACTGTTTAAATTTGTTCGATCGAAATTTATAATGTAATTACGACAAGATCTGCAGTTGCCAAGATAAAATTGGAAAGGTAGAATAAAAGAGTTCGGCTATCATATAAAATTAGACATTGATGGGAGCGATCGTTGCTTTCAAGGTGAACCATCCTTGATTGAAACTCTGAACTTGATCATATTAGAAGGCCGATCTTTAAAAACTAGTTTGACCCAGGAGGTTGGTTTAATTGAAGCTCGGATATGATCATCGCAACTCCGAATGGCACCGTACCAAGATCGGATTTTCACCTAAACTTCGGCGAGAGCTATTTTACCCCCAACATAAAATACCCATTATACCCTTAATAAATATAAGACCATACATTTTGTGCTTAAACTTTATATACATAATAATATTATATTTATATTAATATAAAAATAATATTAATATATTATAATATAATATTAGATCATAATATATCGATTTTTATTAAAATATGCTTTTTTTCTAGAGATTTGTACCAGCCCACTAGCAGATGTATATCAAAAAAAATTATAATATATATTAAAAAATCAATGAGTATGCATCATCAGACTATATAGTGATACCAATAAATTCAATATTCTTAAAGTTGTATGTCAATTTGTTTGGAAGTGTATATTAGATTGCAAGATAATTAATTTACTAGGTATATATCACACGACCGTATATTATATATTTGTGAAC
The DNA here is from genome assembly GCA_006176705.1 of Cocos nucifera. NCBI lineage: Eukaryota > Viridiplantae > Streptophyta > Magnoliopsida > Arecales > Arecaceae > Cocos > Cocos nucifera. The sequence continues at coordinate 2,047,091 of QRFJ01000028.1, read as the reverse complement.
TTTATATTCTAGTGCTTATATAATTTATTTAAAAGTATGTATTAATTTTTTTAATAATTAATTTATTTAATATATATCATATGACCATATAATATATATGTATCGATAAAAGGTATATACCGAAAATGAGAAAAAAAAAAAAAAGAGTGTTATGTTTTTTTTTAATTATAAAACTACAATTTCATTGGTAGTAAATGTTTTTAATTTTTAGATTTTTTTTTTTAAATTTAATGTTAACGGAAATTTGATAAAAAAATAAAATCTGCCCCATTTGTTTTTTTGTTGGCGCCCGTCCCATATGATTTTTGTTCTCTGGTTGTTATACGGACTTGGAAGTACGATCATAACTCTGGCTGTTATGCAGACTTGTGGGTACGATCATAACTCACCTCGAGTGTTTCGGGGGAACTTTCCATATTATCCGAAACAATTAATGTCATAACAACTCAAAAATACCATGACTGAGAAAGTGGTCTGACGTATTCTAATCGGTCCTTTTGAATTGGTATTGTGATTTTCTTGAGTTAATGCAGCGTTACTCGACATTATGTTATCAGTTTCATCTTTAGCTATGGCCTTCTCCAATAGCTTCCTTTTGCTCTCCCTGCTATCACTACTCGCTTGCGTTGCCCAAGGGCAGCTTTCACCTACGTTCTATGCAAAAAGCTGCCCAAATGTACAAAGCATTGTGCGCTCGGGCATGGCACAGGCCGTCGGTAGGGAGCCAAGGATGGGTGCATCCATCCTTCGGCTCTTCTTTCACGATTGCTTTGTAAATGTATGATACAATCCCTTTGCTCCCTCGTCTTCCTTTTGTTATCTGCAACCACCTTTGTTATGGTACGCTGCAAGTTAGTGACCCTAGACCTTCATGGATTTATTTGCTAATCTCCAATTTGAATTATAAGGGAAGGGTGTTGGTCCTAAGTCCAATACAGAGATGGTCGGGCTAACTGGCTGTTGTTTAAAAGGGGTAGCAAAACTAGCAACACGGTTCTACTATCTTGGTCGCACCTGAACCTCGGAAAATGATATGCATTAGATGCAGCCAATATATAGCAACAATATGGTGCTAGGTAGCTACGTGTTAGGATCCCCAGCGGTGCATGAGCTGCACTGCACACAGTGGGATATACAGCTCTGGATCTTTACCTTGTCATCTTATCGTGAAGATGGACAGTTGCTAAGTATCCAGCGATCTTTTTCATAACGTACACTGTTGAGCACCATGATGCACCATATTTGGTAGCCATTCATATCCATGATGGTAATCAACAGGTGCAAAACTTGCTTGATGGAGGATCCAGACTAGGCAGCTTACCCTTCTTAAATCATACCTTGGCGTCCCTCTGCTGCACCTATCATCCAAAGGTTCCTCTATGGCTTAGAAGCTTAAAAAGCAATTTACTGATGAGCCTTAGGATAAATAGGTTTATATACAAGATTTCTTGTTGCTAGACCACTCAAATCTACTTATTGCTCTCAAATATCAGCTTATATGCTATTGTAACGCAGCATGATATTGACAAAATTTTGTGGTTGCATGTAGTCAATAGCAGTTATGTCAGTCCTAATTAATATCACTGGCACGTATCCACTAAAATTTATTCAAAATTTTGTTATCAATCCCTTTTCTAGCCGACCGGATGGCAACCCAGGTGGAACAGATCTTTGTTTCTACATAAATGACTCGGGTTTGAACCGCGCGGTGGGAGATTGGATGCCCTACTTTATACCATCTTATAAAGAGCCATCACATCATTTAAAAAAATAATTTTTTATTTAAAATAGAAAAAGGTGTCAGCGAGCCTATCATAATTAACAGTAATTTTTTTATTTAATTTTTTTAATTAAATAAAAATATATTTTTAATAAATAATAGATGATGTAATAATTTTTTATTAGGTGGTCCAGGACCTACCGTGCATCCAATAATTCCTCAGAAAGATGGGTGCAAACCTTCGTGTTGGATCCAATGGCTTCCCACGTTTCTTTTCTGAATGTAACCGTACAAAAGTAAATGCTTTTGTTCAAGCCAGCCTAAAAACATCTTGTAAGTTGCTGAACGGACGTCCACTGTTTTCTTCAGGGCTGTGACGGATCGATCCTTCTCGATGACACAGCAACGTTCACCGGCGGCGAGCAGAATGCTGGGCCAAACAAAAACTCCGTCCGTGGATTCGGAGTCACCGACACCATCAAAACCAGCGTCGAAGCTGCCTGCAAAGCCACCGTCTCATGCGCCGACATCCTCGCCCTCGCCGCTCGCGATGGAGTCAACTTGGTTAGTATCGCACCCATCAATTCACACCACCTCTTTCACCATCAACGTTCAGTTTTAATGCTTTAAGCTGATACGAATAAATGATGCATCTTGTAGCTCGGCGGGCCAACTTGGACGGTGCAACTGAGCAGGAGGGATGCAACGACGGCGAACCAGAGTGCGGCCAACAACAACCTCCCCGGTCCCGGGTCCAGCCTCTCCACGCTCATCTCCTTGTTCGCCGCCCAGGGCCTCAGCGCTCAAGAGATGACCGCGCTCTCCGGTGGCCACACCATCGGCCAGGCTCAATGCAAGAACTTCCGTGCCCACATCTACAACGACACCGACATCAACCCCAGCTTTGCGGCCTTAAGAAAGCGGAACTGCCCGGCCTCGGGCGGCGACACCAACCTCGCGCCGCTCGATGTCCAGACCCCGAACCGGTTCGAGAACGCCTACTACCAGAACCTGGTGGCCCAGAAGGGGCTGCTGCACTCGGACCAGGAGCTCTTCAACGGTGGGTCGCAGGACGTGCTGGTCCGACGCTACAGCACCAACGCGGCGTTGTTCTCGAGTTACTTCGCCCAGGCGATGGTGAAGATGGGGAGCATCAGCCCGCTGACCGGGACCAGCGGAGAGATCCGGTTGAACTGCGGAAAAGTGAACGGATGACGTTAAGGGCGGGCGACGATAGACTCTCCAGGGTATAATTAAGTAGACATGGTGGATAAGCTGGATAAGCTCTGTTGACTCTGATCGTCGTCGTCGGACTCTGCTGGAGTGGAGGCCGATGAGGTCATCGTTTGAGACCTGCAAAATAAAATTCCGTCTAGAGCCGATGGGAGGTGGCTCCGGCAGGATCCTTCGACGATCAAGTCAATTCAGATCAATTAAAATGGAGTGCTCGAAATGAGTTCTGGAGCTTAGAGAAGAAGAGAGGAGCTTAAAGATTCGAGAGATCCGAGTTAGCATATCTGCGGATCCTTTTTACAGCAGAGCTTGATGGTGACAACTGCAGCCGCATGCTGGCGGGCCGTTCGAGATCCGGCGGAGTCAGTCTGATGGAAAGGTACCGTCTGCAGTGGGTTGATGGTGATAGCCATCGCTGTCTGATAGCGGATCGCTATCGTTGGCGGCGGACTGATGGTGATGGCTGCAGCTGTCTCGATGCTGAGCTGCTCGAGACCGAATGAAGAGTTGAAGGTTTTCGATGTGAGCCCATTTCGGAGGAGTTCGGACTCCTGAGGAGGAAGCTCGGAAGGAGTTCGGCTTCCGTAGGCATCTGACTGGAGGTACGCGGCTAAGACTCGACCGCTGGGGAGTTCGGTAGGAGAGGAAGACGTCGTCAAGCGGTTGGTGACAGCCATGCTGGCAAGTCGTGGGCCGCATGGGGCTAGTTATGGATAGAGTAGTAGCGGTCATATCGTCCGATCTTGTTGCCTGTTGCAGACTGATGGCGACAGTTCGTCCAGAGGAGTTCAGACTTGTAGAAGAGTCCGGCTGAAGGAAAAGCTCGGGAGGAGTTCGGCTGTAGAGAAGTTCGGAGGGGCTCGGCCGGCTGAAGGGACGGCCGCTTGGGGAGTTCGGTCGAGGGGCGACCGCTGAGGAGTTCGGGCGCCGGGGGATTCCATTAAAGCCCAGCCGCTTGGAGTCCAAGGAGCTCGGCCGCTAAGCAGTTCGACCGGCTGAACGGGTTCGAAGGAGCTCGGACGCTAGGGGTTCGGCTGAAGCACGTCTGCTGAAGCTCTTCTGCGGCTACTGGTTGCATTAGGCTAGGTATCGGGCTAGACTTCGGTGGGAGCGGGATTTATCCCCAATACTAACCTCCCACTCTCGAGTTTGAAAATCGAAGGAAGGGAGTGCAGGAAAGGCGACTGCCGAAGTCTTCCTCTGAGCTCCGTGCTGGTCTAGGTCGAAGCTCGGGGGAGATCTCACCTCCAGCTAAAGTTGATATCAAAGTTGAAGCCCGGGGAAGATCCCATCTCCAGTCGAGGTTGAGGGGGGCTTCGTCCACTGCGATCGAAGCCGGAGGTTGTGCTCCTCGGAGGCGACATTGTCTCCTACAGCCCAGGTCGATGCGGGCGCTTGGGAGAGGTCTGATCTCAAGATGAGGTTGTCTCCAATCTTATCTCTGGCCGAGGTCGAAGTTGAAGCTCTCCAACCGAGGTTGACACGGTCGCTCGGGAGAGACCCTATCTCTTTTGGCCGAGGTTGATACGGGCACTCGTGTTAAGATGAGCTTTTTCTCCTGTTCCTAACCGAGGTTGTCAACGGTCGCTCGGGAGAGATCTTATCTCTAGCCGAGGTTGTCCACGGTCGCTGGGAGAGATCTTATCTCTAGCCGAGGCTGTCGCTCGCGTTAGGACGAGGTTCTCCTCCTGTTCCTAACCGAGGTTGTCAACGGTCGCTCGGGAGAGATCTTATCTCTAGCCGAGGTTGAAGTGGGCGCTCGAGGGAGATCTTATCTCCTGCGGTCGAGCTTTTCTCAGGGGAGATCTTATCTCCTGCAGCCGAACTTTCCTCGGGGAAGATCTTATCTCCTACTGCCGAGGTTGAGGCGAACGCTCGGAGGAGATCTTATCTCCTGCGGCCGAGCTTTCCTCGGGGGAGATCTTATCTCCTACGGTCGAGCTTTCCTCGAGGGAGATTTATCTCCTGCAGCCGAGGTCGAAGTGGCGCTCGGGGGAGATCTTATCTCCTGCGGTCGAGCTTTCCTCGGGGGAGATCTTATCTCCTGGGCGGTCGAAGTGGGCGAAAATCTTATCTTGCCCGAGGTCGGAAGGTTTCGGGGGATCTCCTGCGGTCGAACTTTCCTCGGGGAGATTTATTTCCTATAGTCGAGGTTGAGCCAAGCTTTCCTAGGGGGAGATCTTATCTCCTACGGTCGAGCTTTCCTTATGAGAGATCTTATCTCCTGCAATCGAGGTCGAAGTGGGCACTCGGAGGAGATCTTATCTCCTACGGCCGAGCTTTCCTCGGGGGAGCTTATCTCCTGCTGCGAGGTTGAGGCAGGCGCTCGGGGAGATCTTATCTCCTATGGTCGAGCTTTTCTCGGGGAAGATCTTATCTCCTACGGTCGAGCTTTCCTCGGGGGAAATCTTATCTCCTACAGCCGAGGTCGAAGTGGGCACTCGGGGGAGATCTTATCTTCTGCGGCCGAGCTTTCCTCGAGAGAGATCTTATCTCCTGCAGCCGAGGTCGAAGTGGACGCTCGGGAGAGATCTTATCTCCTGTAGCCGAGCTTTAAGGCTTTTGACCTGCCCCCATTAGCACGAGGTCCCCCTCCAGTTCCCAATACGGCAACTATTTGACTGCTTCATCCCTTGTTACCGCAGTTTCTACACCAAGGAATAATAATGTGGAAATGAAGCAACTTTACTGAAGGAATATTACTGGTAATACATCCTCAGATTCTTCGAGTTCCAAGGTCGCAGAAGCGTCGTCCCTCCGAGCTCTTTCAGGCGATAAGCACCAGGCCAGATGACCTCCACCACTTCATACGAACCTTCCCAATTAGGGGCGAGTTTTTCCTGACTCTGAAGCTGAGAAACAGCGGCTCGCCGGAGCACTAAGTCCCCCACTTTGAACGTCTTGTTTCTAACTCTGGAGTTGTAATACCGAGCCATCTTCTATCTGTAGGCCGCCGTCTGGATGCGAGCTTCCTCCCTTTTTTCTTCCAGCAGGTCGAGGTGACTCGGAGGTCCTAGGGATTGCGTTGCTCGTTGAAGCCCGCGACTCGCGCAGACGAGAGCTTGAGCTCGACCGGGATAACTGCCTCAGTACCGAAGGCCAAGGCGAAGGGTGTTTCTCTAATTGGCATCCTCTGAGTAGTTCGGTATGCCCAGAGGACATGGTAGAGTTCATCCACTCAGGCCCCTTTTGTCCTATCGAGCCTCGCTTTGATTTCTTGCAGCAGGGTCCGGTTGGTTATCTCAGCTTCCTTGTTGGTCTGCGGGTGAGCCACCGACGTGAAGCGATGGGAGATGTTTAGTCTTTTGCAGAACTCGACGAACCTTGCCCCAGCGAACTGTCGCCCATTGTCGGTTATGAGGATTTGGAGCAGGCCGAACCGGCAGACTAGTGACTTATAGACGAAGTCCTATACCTTGGCCTCGATAATCTTCGTGAGTGGTTCGGCTTCGACCCACTTAGTGAAGTAGTCGATCGCGACCAAGAGGAACTTTCGCTGCCCCGATGCCGCTGGGAAGGGGCCGAGTATATCCATCCCCTACTGCGTAAATGGCCAGGGTGAGCTGAGCGGAGTGAGTTCGGATGCCGGCTGCCTTTGTACGCTGGCATTCTTCTGATAGCGGTCGCACCTCTTTACGTATTCCACGAAATCGCAAAATAGGGTCGACCAGTAGTACCCCTGTCGGAGCAATTTTTTCGACAGGGATCTGGCTCCTACGTGACTTCCGTAGAGTCCTTCGTGCACATCCCATAGCGCGAGGGTGGCCTCCGAAGGTCGGAGGCATCTTAGCAATGGAAGAGAGTACGACCTCTTATACAACCTGCCTTCATATAAGACGTAGCGGGAGGCCTGATTCCTAAGGTTCCGAGCCTCTTTCGGATCGTGGGGAAGGACCCCCTCCCTGAGGTAGGCGACCAACGGGTCGATCCAGCTTGGCTCGAACTCCATCTGTAGGACGACCCGAGGCTCCTCCAAGGTTGGGTACTTTAGAGTCTCCAAAAATACTCCCCTGGGCAGTTCGGCCGGGGCAGAAGTGGCCAATTTGGAGAGAAGATCGGCTCTCGCATTTTTCGCCCTCGGAATATGTCGAACGCCGAAGCTGTCGAAGGTCGGAGTCAAATCCCTTACCTTCTCGAGGTATCTCACCATGCTTTCCTTCTGTGCCTCGTAACTGCCGCTGACTTGGCCGACCACCAGCTGAAAATCGCTGTAGACTTGAAGCCAATCTACCTTTAGTTTCCTTACTATCTTTAATCCGACGATCAGTGCTTCATATTTGGCCCCATTGTTGGTCACCGAGAACTCGAAGCGCAGCGCATACTCAGCGACGACTTCCTTGGGGCTGACCAGGACCAGCCCCGCATCAGCTCCAGCGGAGCTGGACGAACCATCCACGTGCAGGGCCCAAGAGCCTTCGGAGAGGTCGGCGCTTTCCTCGGAGAGGTCCGACCGCAGCAGCTCGACTTCGTCTAGGCTCGGTTCCGCTTTGGTGTCAATCTCGGTCGGCCCAAGCTCGGCCTCGATCAGAATGGTGCATTCTAGCACGAAATCCGCCAGTATCTGGGCCTTGATTGACGGCCTGGGTCGGTAGTTGATGTCAAACTTCGTGAGTTCAATCGCCCATTTTATGATTCTTCCAGAAGCGTTTGCCCGGTGAAGGACTTCTTTTATCAGTTGGTCCGTGAGGACCGTTATGGTGTGCTCCTGAAAATAAGGTCGGAGCCGCCTGGCAATAATTAGGAGAGAGTAAGTTAGTTTTTTCAGTCTAGAGTACCTGATCTCCATGTCTCTCAGAACTCGACTGATGTAGTAGATCGGCCGTTGTGCCTTCGCTTCTTCCCTGACCAGCACCGCCGCTAGGGCCATAGGGGAGATAGCTAGGTACAGAAATAATTCTTTCTCGGGTTTGGGCTTTGCCAGCAGCGGGGGCGAGCCGAGATAGCTTTTGAGCTCTTCGAATGCCTGCTGGCACTCCACCGTCCAGGAGAAGTTCTTTGGTCGTCTGAGAACGCGGAAGAAGGGCATGCATCGTTCGGCCGACCTTGACACAAAGCGACTTAGGGATGCCACTTTTTCGATCAGGCGCTGAACCTCCTTGATCGTCCTCGGAGCGGTCATTTCTCAAATGGCTCGAAATTTTTTGGGGTTTGCTTCGATTTCTCGTCTCGACACCATGAACCCGAGAAATTTTTCGAAGGTCACGCCGAAGGCACACTTGGCCGGATTCAGCTTCACCTTGTGCCTCCTGAGTACACCGAAGGTCTCTTCAAGGTCGGCGAGGTGGTCCATTGAAGCTCGGCTTTTAACGAGCATATCATCTACGTACACCTCCATGTTGCGGCCGATCTGCTCCTTAAAGATCTTATTAACCAAATGTTGGTATGTTGCCCCCGCATTCTTAAGTCCAAAAAGCATGACCCTGTAGCAATAAAGACCTCGGTCGGTAATGAAAGCAGTTTTCTCTTCGTCCTCGGGCGCCATGCGTATCTGGTTGTAACCAGAAAAGGCGTCCAAGAAGGTGAGGAGCTCATGGCCCGAGGTTGCATCCACCAGCTAGTCGATCCTTGATAGGGGGTAACTGTCCTTCGGGCAGGCCTTGTTCAACTTTTTGAAGTCGATGCACATCCTCCACTTGTTATTCGCTTTTTTGATGAGAACCACGTTCGAGACCCAGGTCGGATAGTTAACCTCTCGGATGAGTCCGACTTTAAGAAGCTTGTCTACCTCTTCGACGATCGCTTTCTGCCTCTCCAGGGCGTGGTGGCGCAGCTTTTCTCTTATCGGCCGGTGCCTCGGATCGACGGTCAGTCGATGTTCCATGACCTCGGCGTCGATCCCCGGCATATCCGCTGGGGTCCAGACGAAGACGTCCGTGTTTCTTCTGAGGAAAGCGATGAGCTGCTCCCGAACCTCGACCGCCAAGTTGGAGCCGATCTGCACCACATGCCCCGCATTTCCGTCACTCAAGGGCACAGAGACGAGGTCCTCCACAGGCTCACCCCATTCCTCAATGAGATCGTCATGGATGTCCAGTCCATCAACAAGATAAGGGTCGGGCCGATCTTCCTTATGCAAGGCGATCGAGTAGCAGTACCTTACCAGAGCCTGGTCTCCTCTGACTTCTCCGACTCCGTGATGCATCAGAAACTTCATCTTCAAATAATTGGTTGACACTACCGCCCAGAGTGCATTCAGATCAAGTCGGCCAAGGATCGCGTTATAGACGGACGGGGTCCTTACGGCTAGAAAATCGACCTGAGCCTTGGCCTGCTTCGAGCGTCACCCTGCTGCTACGGTCAATGTTATTACGCCTTCAACTAGTACAGTGTTGCCAGCAAACCCTACCAGCGAAAAATTCATCGGCCCTAAGCGATCGTCGGGTAGGGACATTTTTGAGAAGGCATCGTAAAACAATACATCGACCGAGCTTCCGTTATCTACCAAAATATGGCGTACATCGTAATCAGCGATATTCAAAGAAATTACAACCGCATCATTGTACGAAAATTGGATTCTCTGACCGTCCTCCTCGGTGAAGGCCACGGGCTCCGCGATCCTCTGCCTCTTCACCGATCCTCTGGGTCCGCTGGTCTCCCCTTGCTGAGGTCCCCCTGAGATAGTATTGATGACGCCAAGGGGCGGCCGACCTTCCTGGCTCTCTCCACCCGATGGTAACGCCCTTGGCCGCTCCTCCCGCTCTTCGGACTGCCTCTGTAGGAATCGGCCAAGTCTACCTCATCTGACGAGCTTTTCGATCTCATCTTGGAGTTGGACGCACTCCTCAGTATCGTGGCCGTAGTCGTGATGATAGAGACAAAACTTGTTGGGATCGCGCTTGCTGGATCGGGAACGCATCTTGTCTGACCTCAAAAGTTGTTCCCTGATTTCCATCAGCACTTGGGTCTTCGAGGCATTGAGGAGGGCGTAGTTGTGAAACCTTCGTCGGGGAGAGCTTCGGCGCTGAGGAGAACCTCGGCGCGCCGTTCCATCCGGGCTTCCCCACCTCGGGGTCCGTGGGGGAGTTCGGGTCCATCAGTGATCGAAAGGAGTTCGGGAGCGCCGCCGAGCTTTACTCCACTTTTCTTCCTCGGTGGGCCTACCCGGCCCTCCAGCTCGCCGCTTGCTGTCAGCTTCGCCATCCTTGGCCTTGAAGGCCTCCTCTGCCCGGGCATATCCTTCAGCCCGAGCTAGCATGTCAGCAAAATCCATAGGGTACTTTTTTTTCAGGGAGAACAATAAGTCGTTCTTCTTAAGATTGCCCTTGAGGGCGGCCATGACGACTGATTGGTCCAGGTTTCGGACTTCCAGCACAGCAGCGTTAAACCGGGTGACGTAGGCCCGGATGGATTCTCCCTCCTTCTGCTTGATGGCCATCAAGAAATTCGAACCTCGACGCGGCCGTCTACTACTGATGAAGTGGGCTGCGAACTGTTGACTCATCTGGTCAAATGATAAGATGGTACTTGGCTTGAGCACCGAGTACCAGTTTCTGGTAGCTCCTTTAAGGGTAGAGGGAAAAGTCCGGCACAATATAGCATCTGGCGCGCCATGGAGCAGCATCGTCATCCGAAAGGCTTCCAAGTAGTCGACCGGGTCGGTGGTCCCATCGTAGCTCTTGAATTGTGGGAGCTTAAAGTTCGACGGGACCGATTCCTGCATGATTTTCTATGAAAAATGGGGGTCAGTGCAAACGTCATTACCATGTGAGGAGGGAGTGTGACAAAGTTCTTCGATTCGTCGGCTCATTTCTAAGAGCCTTTAATCCAAGAGATCTTCACGGTCTCTGATCTCCAAGGCTTTCTGGTGGAATGGGTGCGAGGCTTCACCCTTGGCCGATCCATGATCCGAACAAAGGCTCTCCCTCCTCTGCCTCTCCAATCCGGGGATCGGAGGTCGGGCTGCCCAAGTCGGTCGCTCTTGGACCGGATCACTTGGCTCCGGAGAGTCCCGCGTCGATTGGGCTGGCACTGGGGCTTGTTGGTGCAGCACTGCCTGCACCGCCTCTGTGAGACCACGAACCTGCTGGACGAGCCGGTTGAACTACGTCGTATCCACCGCGGCTATAGACGGGGCCTGAGTCACCAGGGCTGGAGCGAAAACAAACGGATTCAGACGGGATCGGACCGCGGAGGCCGTCGACCATCGAGTCGAAGCTCTCCTAGGAGGCATCTTCTCCCCCGAGAGAAAAAAAGGGAGATCTTCGGAGAGGGAAGGAAAAAATCATCGTTGAGCACTCCTTCAAGAACAAGAGAACCTCGGAGGTTCGGCCCTCCTTCTAGCGCCAATCTGTTGACGCAGAATCTGATCATCGTCGGAGTCCGCTGGAGTGGAGGCCGATGAGGTCGTCGTCGGGGACCTGCAAAATAAAATTCCGTCCGAAGCCGATGGGGGGTGGCTCCGGCAGGACCCTCCGACGATCAAGTCAGCTCAGGCCAACAGGAATGGAGTGCTCAGAATGAGTTCCGAAGCTTAGAGAAGAAGAAGGGAGCTTAGAGATTCGAGAGATCTGAGTTAGCATATCTGGGGGTCCTTTTTATAGCGGAGCTTGATGGTGACAACTGCAGCCACATGCTGGTGGGCCGCTCGAGGTCTGACGGAGTCAGTCTGATGGAAAGGTGCCGTCTAGAGTGGATTGATGGTGATAGCCATCGCCGCCTAATAGCGGATCGTTGTCGTTGGCGGCGGACTGATGGTGATGGTTACAGCTGTCTCGATGCTGAGCTGCTCGGGGCCGAATGAAGAGTTGAAGGTCTTCGACGTGAGCCCATTTCGGAGGAGTTCGGACTCCTGAAAAGGAAACTCGGAAGGAGTTCGGCTCCCGTAGGCGTCTGGTTGGAGGTACGCGGCTAAGGCTCGACCGCTGGGGAGTTCGGTAGGAGAGGAAGGCATCATCAGGCGGTTGGTGATAGCCATGCTGGCAAGTCGTGGGCCGCATGGGACTGATTACGGAGAGAGTAGTGGCGGCCATATCGTCCGATCTTATTGTCTGTTACAGACTGATGGCGACAGTTCGTCCAGAGGAGTTCGGACTTGTAGAAGAGTCTGGCTGAAAAGAAAGCTCGGAAGGAGTTCGACTGTAGAGAAGTTCGGAGGGGCTCGACCGGCTGAAGGGACGACCGCTTGGGGAGTTCGATCGAGGGGCGACCGCTGAGGAGATCGGGCGCCGGAGGATTCCGTTAAAGCCCGATCGCTTGGAGTCCAAGAAGCTCAGCCGCTAAGCAGTTCGACCGACTGAATGGGTTCGAAGGAGCTCGGACGCTAGGGATTCGGCTGAAGCCCGTCTGCTGAAGCTCTTCTGCGGCTACTGGTTGCATTAGGCTGGGTATTGGGCTAGACTTCGGTGGAAGCGGGATTTATCCCCAAGCTTAATATTTTCTAATGTAACAGTCAAAATTGGTCTCTAAAATTGATGTTAGATGCTATTTTAATCAAGAAATAAATCGATAAAAATAAGAATGCTACTAGATTATTAACTCCTGGAGTCAACAAATTAAATCTGTCAGACGGCACTAGAACTTTTCTTTTTTCCCTTTTTCTTTCCCTTAATCTCTTAAACTCTAGCTGGAATAGCTCTAGGATTGAATGAGGCATAAAGGCATAAAGCAGGTGTTTTTTTAGGAATATCCTATTCCCTATAAAGATATTATGTTAGAAATAAGCAAGTTTGTTTAGAATATAACAATTTGCTATTTTACACTGCCAAAATTCAGAATTGGCAAAACCCAGATGCATGTAAATTGCTGTACAGTAGAAGGTACGCAAATTTCAAATTCTACTACGCAGAAAACCCAAATGTATGGAAATTGTTATACGGTAGTAGGTATGCAAATTTCAGAGTTCTACTACGTAGGGTTTGGGTTGTACAGTTTGGATAGTTGAACTTATAGGGCACTGGTTCTCTTAATTTCGTAATAAGAAATTACTTATATTACAAATGGAAATCCACCTAGGAAGTTCACTTATGTAAGTTGCTTTACGGTAGCAGGTATGCAAATTTCAAATTTCTACTACAAAGGGTCTGGGTTATACCGTCTGGATAGCTGAACTAATAATTGCATTTTTGACAATGGTCACTGGTTCTATTAATTTCGTAATAAGAAATTTATTATACGAACTACAAATATAAAGTCACCCAGAAAGTTCACTTATGTGACTTTAAACCATAACCATACAATAAAAAGTAAAAATGTAAAATGTATAAAGCCAATGACAGAAAGTACAATAATAAGTAGACCATCAGAATAATAAACCCTTTTAATGAAGATAGAGATATATACACACACACACGCACACACCAAGCCCCTCCTCTTTAAACTCTGCAGTAGCAGCCTCTAGTGTTCTTGTTACTTCACAGCCTTTGTTTCCCATTAGTTTTCTCCCTCATTTCCATTTCCGCACCACAACAGTGGGTTACCGAGACTTCATTAATTAGCTTTTCCGTGTATAGTCACTAATCTTATTGTTCAAGCATATCCAAAAATTGTGTTATATATCGTTATTTAGTGCTATCGACGCGATAAAGTTGCTGCACTTCATCGTTTCCCGATAAAGCGGGCTACAAACCCTCAAGGCATTTTGTCAAACGGATTAAGGTCATGTATTCCTTATAACAAGATAAATATAATAGGCCCGACGAAGATTCGAAGAGGCCACGCAAGCGCGGAAGATAATATTAGGAATCAAAGGTCCAAATAAACCTGGCCGTTGCTGGACCTGGCCAAGGGCTGGAAGAATCACAGGGATGCAGGTGGTCGTGAACCGATGTGACATGAGGGGAGGTCGAAGGATGATTTTGTGGAACAATATCTTCGGCGAAAAGAAGGTAGTCCTTCTCATTCTATTACAAAGACGTGAAGATAATAACAAGGAACGCGACGTACTGACCGGTCGCGAGACTAAATTTGAGTTGTTGTTGATTCAGAATTCATGATTGGTTCGAAGAAAATGAGGTAAAGAGGTACCGAGGCACTCCTATTTATTTATTTATTTATTGTTAAAAAACTATATAGATAGTTAAAAATGGGAGATGCAATAGATGCGAACACACACGGAGCATGCGTCCAAAGCAAAATAAAAATATCATTACCACCATAGAGAACCTTTCATGTCACGGCATTAAAGAGTTTCAAATCTCCAAGTCGGTTATATGATCAGATAGGAATTAGTGATTTTATCCTAACTATTTGGATGGAAAAAATCCTATTCCCACTCCAATTCAGATTCAAGAAAGAATGAAAATCTCTCAATTTTTCAAAATCCAATCCAGATACTTTCTTAATATTCAAATTTTATTCCAATCTCAATCATAAATCAAATATACCATGATTATTTTAATTTTTATTTAATTTCATTCTGATTCTAATTCCAACCATGAACTAAAAGTATCCTGAGTTTTTACTTTTAATTTATATTAACTTTTTATCATCCAAGAAACCTTGCAATGTAAAATAAATAAATAAATAAATAATAATAACAACAATAATAATATAATGATGGAGATGTTTAATGGATTAAAATAGATTCTCTGCAACCAAAATAGGAAGTTTACACAATCAAGGTACATGGGAGCTAATTCTTTGGAAACCATTTTTTGATAATCTGCAATGCCCAACTTTGTTTAATTGAAACTTTGAATGGATCATAAAGCTTAGATCCTAAAGGATGGAAAATGCTTGTTTAATAGTTTACAATATTTTAGTCCAATGAGTCCAATCAATGATTTGGGAACATGATAGATTTTTTTAATTGATCAAAACAAAATTTAGGTATGATTTTTATTTCATCTAAATTGTACCTCCAAAATTATCGATACTATATTTCTAGTTATTGTCACGCCCCAAACCCAACATAAATCCTAGAACAATATCCTAAAGAATATACAAGCCCTATAAAATTATTTATAATTTCAACATCTTACGAACATTATTAATCTCAATTTATAATAAATAATATCACATAAATAAATTTCATTCTTGTACAATTTATAAAACTCAATCATCCAACTATCATCAATAGTGCTCTATCCAATCGATCCTTTCCATTTTAATTCCAACCATATATAGCTATATGTATGTATCCTATAACTCTGAAAAGTGGTAAGCTTTATAGTCTAGTAAGAATCCTCATACACATACTAGCATAATAATAATTCAAAATTAATATATGGACGGTATCAAAAAAAAAAACATAAGCTACAAAATCTCATATCAAATATCCAAAATAACTTAGTACTAATATATACAAAAACATGCATGATACACCATCTATCCATTTATTCAAAAGTGATATATTATATATATAATAATTAAGTAAAGTCTCTTTTATTTAATTATGGTTCTATGTCTTGTTATCTATGCCTTATTAACTTAATCTAGATAGTTATCTTTAAGGTTTCAAACTAGTCATGATCACACTCCAGCTCATGACTGGCAATTCATAATAACCGCATTTCAGCCCATGATGGCAAACCAAAATAATCGTTCTTCTACCCATTGTGGCAAACTAGAATAACCACACTTCCGCCCACGATGGCAAATTAGAATAATCATGCTTCAACCTGCAGTAGCAAATTCAAGTACCACATATCTGCCCGTGGCGGGACTATTCTCGATATCATGTATCTATCCACGGTAGACTATTTTCAATACCATGTATCTATCCATGATGGACTATTCTCGATGTCATGTTTTTGCCCGTGATGAGACTATTCTCAGTTTAACGTGACTAGCCTAATTTTTTTTATCATCAATTTATTATTCTTAATGATGCTAAGAAAATACTGTATTATATTATGTTCTTTTTAGAAATCTCAATAGCAGAAGTCACTATCCAAACCATCTAAAAAGCTATGAATAAATATATATATATATATATAGCAAATAAAATTTATCATATTGACAATCATATAACCATCAAAATTGATCACGAGAAATGAAGACCATGCAAAAGTAAACATATATACAGATGCTTGTGTACAAGAATTTTTACCTCTATCAATCTTAGACTCAGGTACAAGAATCTTGACCTCTCCATTCTTCATCATCTCCAATAGTCCCCAGATCCTACAATCAAGTCCCCATTGCTTAAAAACCCTCCTTCCTCATCTTTGCTATCTCCTCTATTTTGTTTGCTTTTATCGTCGATTTTCCACTGCCAACATCACTAGCCAAGCCATCGCCATCACCTGCACCCGGCCGTGCCACCACTACTTGGTTGCCTTAACCATCATCAACCCCCACCTCTCCTTCTCTTTGTTCCCTCTTAGGACTCCACGATGGAACTTATGGTTCAGAGAGAGAAGAAAGAGAATATGAGAAAGAAGAAAAGAAAAAAGAAAGAAAGAAAAATTTAAAAAAAAATAGGACAAGAAACCAACATTTTGTGAGATTTCTCTATGGATCGGATCCCAATCTCATTGGATCTAGATCAATCCAAGATGTTTATATTTGCCCCATGATCCTACCTAAACCATAATTTGGATCGAGCATCTCTTTGCTTTCCAGGTTAGCTGAGTTAGATCAAATAGATCGAATCTTAATTTTTCTTTTCTTGTCCTCTCCTGATTGACCATATCTTACATGTTTAATTTTGTCTTTGATTAATGAAATAGATCTGATTCAGGATTTTGATCTAAATTGGAAGAAGCATGAATCTAAAGATCAGGCCATGTACCGAAGATAGTGATTTTTGAATTTAACTGATGGTAAATTTTCTATTAACTTTGAATTTATTTATAAACATATTTATATATTTTAAAAAATTAAATTTTATATATAAAATATTTAAAAGTTGTAAATTTTGGAAGTAAGAATCTTATACATGAAAAAAATAATTTAAAATATTAGATCAAGCATGGTGTCAATGCTACATGATTGTAAAATTTGAAAATAGATAATTTTCTTATTTTAATATTGCATGTTTTTGAAAAAAAAATTATATATTTTCATCTTTGCATAAATTTTTGAATAAAAACTATTTTATTACTCTTTTGGAGGATGTGAATATTGAGTTGGTACTATTATGAAATTAAGCATAATTATTTATGAAAAATTGGTTATGATGAAATTATGAAAAATTTTATTTACATATTAATGAAAAAAAATTTCTAATTACACTCTGACCAACGAGACTAATTATTGGTCATATGTCGGAAACTAGTTTCTTTTAAACCTAATCAGTCAAAGTTGATCGCTAACAGAATTAATTTTTTTAGACTTAGCCAGTTGGAATTGATCACTGGCACACGCGGATGTATTCGCATATTTGATTTCAGAACTAATCTCTTTACCTTATCATGAAACTAATCGTGATCATGTAAATCAGAGTTAGTTTTCTTATGAACTTAACAAGTGAAGCTGTTCACTAGTACATGTCAATAAATTACTGATATACATCGATGAATTGAATGTTCTATATTCAAGAACTAGTCTCTTTTGAACTTTGTCACGAAACTGATCATGACCATAGTCATCAAAGATTAAGAGAGAACTTGAATCTTATTGTTACATATGACATATCTTAAAAATTTAAATTATATTAATTTTTGCTTTTATTATTATTATATTTTAAAAAAATTAATTATGCTTGATCTTTCAAAAATATTAGTAATTTATTGAGCCCATAAAGCTCACTCCCTCTTTTATATTTTTTTTTAGATCCAGAAGATTTTACAAAACATGAGACCAACCAGTGAGAAGTATAGAATTTAGAAAGTTATATGTTTAATTATATTTAAATAAAAATTATTTTTAACCTCATTTGGATCTTTATTCTATTAGCTTTGAAGAATTTATTTTTCTATTGAATTAAAATTAGTAAATTTTATTTTTATCATTGCTTGAGTTGGATTGGTGTGTTAATAAAAAGGTAAGCTTACATATTCTTTAGTTGCCCTAAAACGTGTACAACATCACATGCCCAATCCAGATGTTGGGACGCTTCGTGATAGTTATATTAAATTATAAAATTCTTTAAATAAGGTATATTTATTAGCTATGCAACTCTAATTCTTAAATCAGTCAACCTAGACCCCAATGGAGATGGATTAGACATGATTCAAATATGAATTGAATTTAGCTGTACGAAACCACATCCTAATGTCTCACTGGAGCTCATCTTTGGTCCTCCAAACAAAACTCGAGAGAAATAAATAAAGGAGATGCTACTCGAATGGTAAAAAGCAGAGAAACGTCCTGCCTGCATGGATACTCGCACCGGCTCCTCGTTAACCGGCGACACTAACCGCGTCCTAGAATGATGTCCTTCAAACATGTGCATATGATTAGATTAGAGCCAATAGCATTAGCATTAGCAAGTTCGCAATTCCACCGACCAATTGCTATGGCACAAGTTGTCTAGAACAAATACATGGAGGCTAAGAAAAGAATAAGAGTTTCAACCAATCACAAAAGGAACCAGGGTTACTTGAGGAAAACAGAAAGAAATTGATAAGGAATAAAAAAAAAAAAAAATTGCTTTAATGGCCCCACTCCCATACATCAACGGACTGATAGCACACACCTATGTCTATATTCCAGAGAACATAGCAACCAAAAGGTTCGGCATTTTTCATTCTCTACAAGACCATCATTTCCGTAAAAGATGGAAGCTCTCGTGCCTATTTTTCACTTTATATGTATAATCCGTATTCAGATATTAAGCTAAGACTGGATTCATTTGTCTCCTAACCATAAACAAACTACCAATGGAATTGCCTCTAAGAGTAGTTGACTATTTTATAAAAGCCTACACTGTCAACCTAGAAGAAATTATTGGCTAGAATCGTTCCATCACATATACCATAAACGATCCATTAAGAAGCCATCATATCATTCAAGAAAGTAAGCTTTTTTTTCATTCAAAATAGTAAAATTTATCAGTTGGCCAATCATAGTTACCAATATAACTTTTTCATTCAAAATTTCAATCAATCTTAGATAACAACATATATTTTTTCAATAATAGATGATATAATGACTTCTTATTGAATAGTCCAAGATACGTGAACCAATAATTTTTCATCAATCTAGAAACAACTCTCTTCATGATTTGATGTCTCTAAGACTTGCTGCCCAATACACTAAATTGATATATGATTTTGCCTGCACTATCCTCCAATAGGCATTTGAACTAAACGCCACCTACCGCAAACTCGTACACATTAATATGCCTTATGCCTTGTTTGGATTATTGTTAATAGTAGAGCTTTTAAGAAGTAAATTTTTTATAAAAAATTATTTGTTTGCTAATCATATTTATAAAGTATTTTGAAACTTTAACATAAGTTGGATAACTAAAATAAAAAAATATTTTTGATATGATAAAATGATAATAAAAAATATTACATACTATTGTATAGTGAAAAATAATATAATATAATATTATATATTATTATATATTAAAATATTATTATATATAATTATTATCATATAGTATAATATAATTATAATATAATCTATAATGTAATATAATATATTGGTTATAATCTATTATTAGATTAGATTATAATCAATATATTATATTACACTATAGATTATATTATAATTATATTATATTATATTATTATTAAAATATTATTATATATTATAATAAATTATATTCTATGTTTATGGCATAAATTTTATTTTATTGTACAATATTATTATTATATAATATAATATTATTTTAATTATGATGTAATATATAATGTAATATAATATAATATATTATAATCTAATCTAATAATAAATTATAATATAATATATTATATTATATTATTATAATATAATAATATTATCATAGACTATATTATATGTTTATAATACATCTTAATATTAATTTATTATTATATTATATTTATAATATAATAATATAATATAATATGATGTAAGATGTATTTATAAGATTTATTGATAGATATTTTGATCATTAAAAAATTTTATTTAAATCAAAATATCTTCTCAACATTAGCTAGAAATCATTCTGGAGAAAGCTTAAAAATAAAATTTTTTTTCAAGTAGATCTTTTCAAGCTTCTACCAAAATCAAAATGACTTCCTGATTTTTTACCAAAAATCACTGTACTATCTAAAAATATTTTTTATTGACCAGAAATACTTTGTGATACTCTAATAGTTTAACCAAACAGGACTTTAATATTTCACACATGCTCTGACACAACTGCTCTAAACAGGATAAAGCCTTTCATCCCTAAATTAATTCCAAAAATTCCGCCACTCATACCCGAACAAGCAATGTACATGCATTAATTCCCGGCATCAAATTCAGCAACCACCTCAGAAGATAAGGATCACACAGAAAATATTCATACCGCCAACAGGGTGCAGATGTTCCTGACGCCCACCATTACCCATGCACTAAATACACCAAAAGTCTCTGGCCACCAACCGAGCAGTGCCCGATCAACCCCAGCAGATACGGCGCGCGTAGCAGCAACAGCAACTCGACCTGCCATTCAAAATCCAAACTTTATTCAACTAATTCATTGAATAAGATGTATAGAAATGATTGAAGGGGATAACAATAAGAGACCTCCATCTTGAACCCCTCCCCTTGCTTTGTGAGGCGGTCCATGAGCATGACGGCAATCGTGCACCCATCGGGCAGCACAATAGCTGAAGGCTACGTGAAGGGACACGACGGATCACCAGAAGAGCAAGGCCTTCTCTCTTGTAGTCTCCTTCCGTTGCTCTCGACCATGAGGTACAAGGTGAGGGAGAGAGAGGAGCAGAATATTAGAATGCCCTAAGCCAGGACAATATCAGGTGTTATACTAATGGGAACAAAGGGAAGGGGTCCCTGAAATGAGAGTTGGGCTGGTGCAGTAGTTAGCATTGCTGGTAGCAGCGTGACAGTGGTTATATCGATTGGACCGGACAGAACTTTCGGAAGTTCATAATGTTTCCAAGAGAGAACATAGAGTTATTAAGAAACAAACAAAAAGGACTCAACCTGTAGCAGAAGCGACTGAGGGAAAAGCTCCATTGGTTACCTGCATCTGGCGCAAATTCCACCGCAAGGTACTTCCACCGAACCTTCGATTTAAAGAAACAAGGACGACTGGGTTTGCAGGAGGTCCCCGTGCCATGGAATACCTGAAATAATCATAAAACTTATTTTCTCATCTTTATGGTAACATAATCAACTGACGGAGAGTGAAAGTACAGTCATATTGACATAACTCAGGTGTAAATAAGCCGTCCACAATTTCTGACAACAGAGTAAATCATATGTTGTTTGGAAACAATCCATCACCAGCAAAAATATGGATAACCTAAATATGTTTCATTATCGTTCAAATATTGTGCATTACCAAAGGAAACTCTGGCTTTGCTTATATCCAACTCTCAACAGTTAATGAAAACCTGGTCACCAGGAATTTCAATGCCGATCCTGTGAGTTCTTAAACATAACATGCAAAAAGAACATTGCAAGTAGCATTCCAATCTTAAAGGAGATGACTAATATCGCAAGAAAAATTGGATGAGGATCATCAGCAGTAATGGAATTCCCTTTCATCCTCTGCAAATGATCAAGACCGTATTAATTTCCCAATAAAAAAGCTGAAAGAAAAGAACCTAGAACGCTACAGTTTATTGAACACAATCCAGAAGGGTTGGCATGACTTACCATACAGCGACAGTATTATAGCAAAGCTTAGATTTCAAGATAAATCATTGGCAAAAAGAAAGAGAAGCAAGCAGGCATTTCCATTAAAATAGTCGCTTAAAAGAATGGGCACCTCACAATTTGGAACTAGCCCTAAGCTCCTCGGATCTGGTAAAGCAGCTATGGTGCTATGCCTGCAACTCCTGTTGCAGCATCCACAGTTGGTCAGCAACGAGAAAAAGTCAATCCCCAACCACAACATCATTTAGAGGAACAACAATGGCAGGACCTAGTCCACAAAATAGGTCAGGTTGACCCAAAACAACTCATGTACGCAACTATAGGCTACCTATTAAATTAGGGAGCACATGGATAAACTAAATCGGACTCCACTTGCCAGCTGTACTGAAATCACAGATGACAAAGTTGACCATCATTTAACTTGTATCTTGTTATAATGATCTGCAGCCATGGATAATGACTGTACTGAAACAGAAAATCCAGGTCCCATCCGCACAAAGAAAGCAGCATAAGTTCAGTAGATCGGGCGGTGATGATGGCCAACAACCACAAGGTATGGCGCAGAAAGTTATATAGACAAAACACTATTATGAGTCATCGGAACGTAGAAAGCGATAAGAACAGGTTCTTCTAAAGCACAGAAGGTCATAGATATTAGACATAACAGCACAGGCATTATAAGAGTCACATGATAAGTTCAGCTCAGGCATTGTAAAATCACATGATAAGTTCGGCTATATCATTTGCAGTCTTCTTCTCCCTTTCAAACAGAATGAAATTCACAGGATCTCCCTTCCTCTTGTATCCATGCATTTATACATTTCATTTTAGCCCAACAAGAAGTCTTTCTTAACTCCATAATTGAGGGCAGTAACTGTAATCAATAACAATGGGTACCAGAATGTACTGAGCAAGGTAAACTACATTTTGCATGAGTTGGCAATGCGAATTATTCCATTCCGTGTCTAGAATTCTTCTGCTTCATGAACAAGTCGCAGACTAGGGCTAGTAAAAGGAGAACCCTAGTTATTTTAGATAATTGCTATGATCATACCTATAGGACTGCTTATCAATAGAGCCTGGATAATAAAATTGGCAGCATAAGCAACAAGCATTTCTAAGTAGGTTGGAGACACATGGTATCTGCTATCAGCAATTTTTGGCCATGTCAACCGTTGCTGCCTCCATGCGGGTGAGTGTGATATATAGAACATAGGAGCAACTGACATGTACAGAAAGTGGATGGCAGGTCCCACATGTTCTCATATGATATGCTTGGATATGACAATTCTTGAGCAATATAAATCAAGAAAATAAACAACTGACTGATAACCAGAATGTCTTATTGTCACAAAACATGTCTTATTGTCACAAAACCTAACAAACTTCAGTGGATTTGGTCATAAATTAAAGCAAGCCATCAGTATTGTTATGGAAAGCTCCCAATTTGAAATCTAAATGTGAAAGGTACCAGATGTGTTTTGCACTGATCTCAAATCAAACCAGTTAAATTGTATAGTTAATTTCTCATGACCTTTTACATCATGATGAAAAATTGGCACGTGGTTTACTCACCATGCTACTCAATGTAAAATTCTTCACATATCCAGCATACTTGGAAGCTGCAACACCAAAAACAAAATTCATGAACATATACACTTGAAAATCCTAAAACAAAATTCATGAACACTTCATGGGGGTCGGGGGAAGAGGGGGCATAAAAAGCCAATGGTGCTTTGCTTTTATGGAGTGATTGCAAATGAACCATTCACAAAGGTTCTAGTTATTGATTTGGATAATCATGTTGATCCTGTTAACATCTGAAGCAGTGCTCTTTGCTTTGAACTTTGCGAACCACTATGGTAGAGCTTCAGCATGTTCACAAGGCATACACCAGATAGTGTTCGGTACTTTACAAAAATAATAAATAAATCATGAAGCCACTTACTTCTTTTCAGGCCCACAGGCTTTGCGAGCAAAAAAGCATGTACAAAAGCTCCAATATTTTCACGTAGAGACTCCTCAGAAAAGTGCACCTGTAAATTACCACATCAAGGAACAGTATTTAAGTTTCATATGATGACTCCGCTCTATAACTGCTTATGCGCACACATACAGAACCATCTAAAATGTTTAGCTCTGTTCTGAGCTCCAATAATTACTATAGATTGCATGAAAGCATTAATGATACATGCAAGCCAAAATCTTGAAATATACAGAGAAGTATGCTTATTTTGTTTATTTACTTCTAAAAAACCATAGTGATGCAGACCTGATTTCAGCTCAGGTAGATACTACAAAATCGATTTGATTTTCATCAAAATTTTATAAGACCTAAAGTTCAAGAATGAAGGAAATTTTTTGAAGGGATAAATATACAACCTAAAGGACGACAAGCCGGCTCAATCCTTCAAAAGAAAGAGAACATTGTTGCCATGTTAATCTACATGTCCAAAAATTTGGGTTCACCCCGAATCCTTCTTTTCCTAATTATTCCTCTTGTGCACTACCTCCAACATTATTACGAACTTTTTGAATCCATTCTGGCTGCATCAGTGCACGTGACTGTACATTTTCAACTCTTTTTTGGCCTTCCAATGCAAATCTAAACACTACCACTACCCCCATGTTTTAGATTAGTTGCCAACTTCCCATCAGAATCAGCAGGTAAAACTCCTGTGCCTCACCTGATGTGCTAGTTTCTTATTCTAGCATTGCCTATGTTTATCACATTTCCATCTCAGCCTCCTCATCTCTGCAGATGCCTTTTATCACATTTATCTCAGCCTTCTTTATTACCGAACATCCAAATTGTTTGACCTGGCAGGTGTTATAGTTGTTTCATTAAGTTTTTCTATCAGTCATCAAGGCATGAAATGGTCACATCTTGCACCTCAGAAGTATTTTACTAGTTCAACAAAATCACCTCTGCTAGAAATTTCTTCACCTAGTCTATTTTTAGGCCATTACTGTACAATATAAAACATATATCACATTACAGCAATAACAGAAAATCATAGCAGCTTTACCCCATCTAATGGTTAGATGCATGACACTTTATTTTCATATTCATACATGAATTAGAATAAATATCAAATAACAAAATACTTGGATGAGAATAACAAAGCTTGATTGATATAATCTGATGGAATTTGTTAGGGAGATCTTGTAAGGTTGGTAGGGTTAGTTTTAAGGACCTAAGGAAATATAGAATATGTTCACACTATCAGCTACCAAGTTATATTTTCATAATATAATGTCTAAACTTCAAAATATTTTATATTACTTTATGAAAACCAAAATTAGTTTTTGCAGCGTACTTGATAAGTAGCATAATATTTTAGTGCAATTACTAGATTATATAAAAGATTAGTCCTTAAATCTTACATTATTTTTTCATCAAGCATTTCATACCTATAAGAAGAAGTTAATGTATCTTTTTATTTTCTATTTTTTATTTTAAAATATACCTCTGGTTTGTTTTCATTTCTAAACCATCCAGAACCTTACTCCACAAATTAGGCTAACATGCTCCAAACAAAAACTCTGAACCTTGCATCCCACATACAGAACAGGTCTAAACTTCATCAATATCACAAGGGACCACAATGACCCCGCTATTCAACCAGCTTTCCCAATTTTGTAGAGAATCGACCATCACATGGTCTGCGTGCCTGAATACGTCTATATCTCCTGCAGAGAAATTTAATGACCCACACACTTGACTCTTCACAAAGGAGCTAAACTTAAGTGACAATTTTATGATGCCTATTTGCACGAATTTGTACACAACGATCTGCACAAGTCTGAACTTCTTCATTGCTTACTACCAACAATGTTCTAGAATCAAGGGCCACACATCACTAAGAAATCAGACTTCAAGAATAAGACACTTGGCCCAATTTTTCAGAAATTCATTTTGACAATAAAATTGGAATGGCCTACTCACAGACTTCTCTAACTTCTGCTACTTCTCATCATCTGTAACAACAGCAACCCAGACACCATATACCTTATTAGATGTCAAACGTGTGTTATCGGTTATTATAAGCAGACATTACTGACTAGATCTCCAGGGCGTAGATGTTTATAAGTCCAGCATTTGACCAATGTATGGTTCTAATATGAATAAGATTACAAATTTAAGTCTATTTCCTGCATGTGCAGAAAAAATGATTGCAACAGCAAATATTCATATTCAGTAACCAAATAAATTTGTTATGCATCAGGTTTCATAAAACAGACATGTATGGAAAGGAATATTGTGCGAACTTTTTCTCACTTCATATGGTGAGGAGATCATCTATATTTATAATTGAAAATATACAAGAGATTTATTATCGTATTCATACAAAAATAGAAAGAAATAATAAATGATCATAATCATATAAAAATGGAAAGAAATAATAAATAATCATACAAAGATAGAAATGGATCCTAAGATCTCTCCTATATTTAAAATTCAAAATTCAAAATGTTGCCCAAACATATTCCATTGATTGTGTGATCAGGTTCCTTTTTCCACACCCCCCCTCAAGTTGGTTTGAAGATATCTTCCATAGCAAGCTTGCTTACTAGATCCTTGAACTATTTCTTATACAACCCCTTTGTCAGAATATGATCAATTGTTGCAATGTATGGCATGCAAATTATTCCATTGTCAAGCTTCTCCTTGATGAAATGTTTGTCTACTTCTACATGCTTTGTTCTATCATGAAGGGCTGGGTTGTGGGCAATAGAGATGGCGGCTTTAGTATCACAGTAGACTTTTATTGCTGAGAGGATAAAAAATTTTAATTCTTTAAATAATCTTTTTATCCATTTTACCTCATAAATTCCATGGGATACTCAGTGCCAGCACTACTTCTGGCTACCACATTCTATTTTTTGCTTTGCCAGATGACAAGATTACCTCCCACAAAAGTACAATAGTCGAAAGTTGATCTTCTATCAGTGACACTTCCTGTCCAGTCTACATCGGTGCAAGCTTCTATTTGCAAATATCCTCTATTTTGAAATAGCAATCCCTTTTCAGGTGTCCCCTTTAGGTACCTTAAGATTCTGTAGGCAGCCTCAAAGTGTTTTGATCCTGGTGAATGCATAAACTGGCTTACCACACTCACTGCAAAAGCTATATCAGGATGAGTATGTGATAAATAGATGAGTTTACCCTTAAGTCTTTGGTACTTTTCTCTATCTACCACCTTCTTGGTTTCTGCAGGCTGCAACTTCAAGTTAGACTCTATTGGAGTTTCAGCTGTCTTGCATCTGAGCATTCAAGTTTCACTAAGTCTAAGACATACTTTCGTTGGTCGACGAAGATTTCCTCCTTGGATCTTACAAATTCCATGCCAAGAAAGTATTTTAGAGCCTCCAAGTCTTTGATCTCAAACTCTTGTGTAAGTTTTCTCTTAAGTTCTACAATTTCGGCACTATCATCACCGGTCATTATTATATCATCTACATACACAATCAAAATAGCTAGTTTATCAATTTTCGAGTGTTTGAAGAATAATGTATGGTCAACGTCAGCTTGACTCTGGATATAACCGTAGCTTTTTATTGCCTTCCCAAACCTCTCGAACCACGCCCTAGGTGACTATTTGAGTCTATACAAGGATTTTTTCGGTCGGCATACCTTATTGGTCCCGAAGTCCTCAAAACTGGATGGTAGATCCATAGACACTTCTTCCTCCAAGTCTCCATTTAAGAAGGCATTTATTACATCAAATTGGTATAGAGGCCAATTGGAGTTTATCGTCCGAAAAAGAAGAACTCGGATTAAGTTTATTTTTGCAACTGAGCCGAAGGTCTCCTGATAGTCAATACCATAAATTTGAGTGAATCCCTTGGCAACAAGTGTGGCCTTATACCTTTTAGTGCTTCCATCTGCCTTACACTTTACAGTAAAGATCCACTTGCATCCTACCATTGTCTTGCCTCTTAGTAGTTCTACAATCTCCTAAGTCTTATTTTTTTTAAGAGCATTCATCTCCTCCTTCACTACTAATTTCCAATCCGGATCACCTAGGGCATCCTGAATAGATCTTGGTATATGCAGGTTAGAAATATTTGAAATAAATGCTTTATGCTTATTGGATAATTTTTGATAAGAGAGATACTTGGCAATAGAATGATTGGTACAAGATCTAGTTCCTTTTCTGAGGGCAATTGGAACATCAAGGTCAGACAACTCAAGAGTAGATTTAAAATTACCTTTAGTAAAAGGACCGTCATTCATGAGTGCTGACTAACCAGTTACAGAAGATATATTTGGATCAATAGTATTTCTTTGAGGCTTTTGTCTTGTATAAACCTGAAGCTTAGGTTTCAGATTACTCGAATCCATGTGTAATAATTCCCACCCTTTTTCAAATTTCATCATGCCTGGCACCTGTGGACTAAACAAATCCTTTTCTTCATTATTTGGATCGGTTATTTTCTTGGTTTGTTTATCAAAGTGGATTGGAGTTTCAATGAAATTTGGTAGTTCAGAATTTTTTTCAGCAATTTTTCAAAATTTATCTTCTTCAATATTCTCCCCCTAAAGATGATTTTTATTGAAATAGGGTTGTTTTTCCATAAAAGACACTTCCATGCTTACATAAATCTTTTTGTTAGTGGATTAAAACACTTATACTCCTTTTTATTTGAAGCATATCCAATGAAAACACATTTTTCAGCCTTAGGATCCAATTTGGATCGAAAAAATTGTGAAACATGAACGAAACAAATGCATCTGAATGTTTTTAAAGGCAACTCAGAATACAACCAAAAATTCAGAAAAGATGTTTTTAAAGTATGTGAAGGGGTTTTAAATTTCAAAACACGAGTTGGCATTCTATTGATCAAGTAGGAGATAGTTAAAACAGCATCTCCCTAGAGATATTTAGGAATATTCATAAAAAACATGAGGGCCCTAGCAACTTCAACTGCTTATTTTTTCTTTCAATAATACCATTTTGTTAGTAAGTATCACGACATGTTGATTGATGTAGAATATCTTTAGCTCTTAAAAATTCTCCTAAACACTCATTAAAATACTCAGTTCCATTGTCTGATTGAAGAATGCAAACTTTTGAATTAAACTGGGTTTCAATCATATAATAGAACTCTTTAAAAAATCTTTCCACTTCAGATTTTTTGCTTAGTAAGTAAATTCAACACAACCTAGTGTGATCATCAATAAAAGTTACAAATTACCTTTTTCCAGATAAAGTGATAACTTTTGACGGTCCCCAAACAACACTATGAATTAAGTAAAATGGTTTGGAAGGACTATAAGGTTTTGAAACAAATTTAACATGATGATCTTTAGATAAATGGCAAATTTCACATTGAAACATAGAATAATCCACTCCTTTAAACAATTTAGGAAATAAGAATCTTAAATAAGAAAAACTAGGGTGGCTTAGTCTAAGGTGCCATTGCATTATTTGTTCAGAAACAGAAATTGAACAAGTACTACTCAGCCCTTGAGCTTTTTTATTATCGAAGAAATCCTCATTGTAGTAGTATAGCCCATTTATCTCTCTAGCACTGCCAATCATCTTCTCCGAAATTTGGTCCTAAAATATACAATGGGAGTCACAGAAGGTAATACAATAATTAAAATTGTTCAAAAATTTACTAACAGATAACAGGTTGCAAGCAAGTTTAAGGACATGAAGTATTGATTTAAGACTAATATTTTTAGATATTTTGATTGGACCTTTGCCTGCAATAGATGAAAGACTATCATCTGCTATTCGTAAAAAGAGATATATAAAATAAATAGATTAAACAAACTAGTCATATGATTAAAAGCCCCTGAATCAATGATCCATGAAGCAAAATTCAAAGTACTAGAAAGGGCTAAGGAATTTCCACCTGAATGGGCTAAAGAACAATTAAGCGTATCGGATGATGATGGATTAGCCTTTAGCAGTTTCAAAAGTTGATCAATCTGCTCTTTATTGAATGGACCCGAGTCAGCTACAGTGGCAATAGTTTGTGATCATCTAGATTTTGGCTTTCAATTGATTGGTTTTCCATGAAGCAGCCAGCAAGTTTTTCGAGTATGATGTGGTCTGTTATAGTGATCACACCATGCCCAAGGCTTCTCATCATGCTTGTGCTGATCAGGGACACTCCGTCCACTAGCAATGGCTTCAACAGCAACCAGCATGGAGTTCTCGGTCAGACTGCTCGTGCCACTATTCTTTTTCCCGAGCATTACTGATCTGTGGCTTTCCTCCTGATGAACCTCTAAAAAAACTTTATTAAGTGAAGGTAGAGGATTTCGTCCAATAATCCTTCCTCGAACTTCATCAAATTCGACATTGAGACCAGCAAGAAATTTGAAGATTCGATTAGCCTCCATAATTTTCTGATTGTGTTCGCAATCGTTAGGAGACTTCCACTTATAATCATTAAACATGTCCAGATCTTGCCATATTCGTTTCAGAGAATGAAAGTATTTGATGATAGTGTCACTCCCTTGCCGGACTTCTCCAAGTTTCAAAGTAA
This sequence comes from Cocos nucifera, assembly GCA_006176705.1. Lineage (NCBI taxonomy): Eukaryota > Viridiplantae > Streptophyta > Magnoliopsida > Arecales > Arecaceae > Cocos > Cocos nucifera. The sequence goes on along the minus strand of QRFJ01000028.1, from coordinate 2,017,003 downwards.
GTTCATATATTGAGATTGAATACCCAAATCAGAATACATTTGGGTAACATTATTATCCCACAGTTCCTTAGCATTCTGATAACATTGTAATTGGAACTAATATCCTCATCCATAGAATTCACAAGCCAAGTCATTACCATTGAGTTTTCAGCATCCCAGGTTGAGTAGGTCAAATCTACACTATTCGGAGCCGGTGTATCTCCTGTCAAGTAGCCAATTTTGCCTCTTTCTTGGATGTACATATGAACCGATTGAGACCAGCGTAAGAAGTTATCACTATTGAGTCAAATGGTGGTAATTTGGACATGGTGAGATTCAGCAATAGAAGGGACCCGAGGAGCATAGGTCACAGCAACAGGATCTAGGTTGGTAACGGCAGCAGGGCTTGGGTTAGTGGACGGAGTTGATTGGAAGAAGAAGATGTCAGACATGGTGAAGAAAAAAACGGGACAGCAACGGCATATAGGCAATGGCTGCGTATGGGCGGCGGCTGTGAATGTGCAGCGATTACACTAGGGCAACTACAAGAGTAGAAAAAAATCCTACTCTGATACTATATGGAAAGAAATATTGTGGAAACTTTTCTCACTTCATATGGTAAGGAGATCATCTATATTTATAATTGAAAATATACAAGAGATTTACAATCGTAATCATACAAAAATAAAAAAAAAAATAACAAATGATCATAATCACACAAAGATACAAATGGATCCTAATGATCATAATCGTACAAAGATATAAATGAATCCTAGGATCTCTCCTATATTCAAAATTCAAAATGTTGCCAAAGTGGATTCCACTGATTGTGTGATCCAATTCCTTCTTCCACAACATGCTTGGCAGCAGACATTCCTGATAACCATGTATGCATATGCACTACAGAAATTTCTGCTCCATGAAATATATTCTAACAGACTATATATATGAGAGAAGCTAGGCAGCCACACTCGATCTCCCCATGCAGTTTTCCCATGCCTGTTGATTGGTTGCTGAATGTGCAGAAATCAGTCAATGAGAGGAAAGCAGGATGCCCTGATTAGTAAAGAGCAAAACCTATTTTAATTCCTAACAAATATTCTCATATACATGCCTCCCCAACCAACACTGCCTTCTCTCCCTTCCCACCTCTACTGCCTCCAATCCCTCCTATGCCCACCATGCCATCATCCACCCTCCTTTCCTGTTTTTGCTTTCATCTCCTCCTCCTCTTTTCCTCTCCCTCTTTTTCAGACCTAGGATCCTGATCAACCATTGAAAAAAATGACAGCATGAAAATCCAAACCAACAGAACAAGAAAATACCATTTTCATCAGAAATAGAAATCCAACACCTAAAAAGCCTAAACTAATAGAATATACAGACTTTGAAAATTTGGTCAGATCAGAACCAAGAGACGAAAAAATCTAATAAAAAGCCTGCCTCCCCCCAGCCCCCTGTTTCTCTCTCTGTTTTGGTGGGATTCCAAACAGAAGACTCTGCAAGATTTCCATACTTCAACCCAGATTCATCATAGGAATAGGTCCTTCCTTGAAGAACTTATTCTAGGGGCTGCCCTTGCTTATCTTTCCCCCCAGCAAATAGGGCCTGCACTATATCAAGATTAAAATTGGACCAAGGAAAAAAACCTGCAAGATAACAGAATCGTTGGAAGCACTTCTAAACAAGACTTGGGTAAAAAAAAAACAAAAACAAAAACTTAAGTGTAAACAACATCAATTTGGTGTTTTTATACCCATCCGGACTATGGAGGACATAGGAGTGTTGAACTTTGCTGTGATAAGCAAAGGTGAATTCTATCAGGGATGTTTGCTAAGGATTGGCCAGGCACCTTGGGCAGAGGGATGAGGGGTCTTTATGGAAGTAAAAGCTTTTTCTGGAAGAGAAACAGGATTTACTGGTTGTTTACAGTGTGGAGGTGGAGCGTGGGAAGCCAGGCATGGCTCCCACAGCTTCTGTCTCTTTATATATATATATGTATGTACGTACGTACGTACGTATGTAACTTTCTATTTTCAGTCTATAATAATGTAAGCCTGCTATCTTAATCTTGCTTACATATACAGGCAGTAAGGGCATGAGTAGCATACCTTCCCCAGGCGTGCATGCACAATAGCAGTTTTATCAATTTTAAAATCAATACGACCACATTTTGCCTCTTTTACTGCACCAGAAACATCACTTGTCACAGATCCTAGCTATATAGAAGAGAAAACAATTAGAGAAGCACTATCAATATAGCATGCAGGGAAATAACTGAAGAAACTGACTTTGGGGTTTGGCATCAATCCACATGGACCAAGGATCCTAACAATCTGATGAAGGAAGATTTGTAAGTGAAATGAATAACAGATAAATGTAAATAACTAAAATATGCAAGAACAGAAATTCATGCTATGAACCTTGGAAAGACGGGGCACAAACATAGGAGTTGCAATGCACTTGTCGAAGTTAAGTTTGCCCCCTCCTGCAGGGTTTATTTAGACAGATTAATACATTTGAACTGCAGCAGATATAAAATTGATGAGAAACTACATCTGGTGATTAACAGATAAACTTTGCAGCAAAGCATTCTTCCCATAGAACTAAAGACTATTGCATGTCATCTGTGAACCAGCTACTGCAGTTGTGCATAAACTAAACATGCACAAAATTGTGCATGGTTACCAAAAAAAAAAAAAAAAACCTCAATTATGCAAGAGTATTAAACGTAAGTCTCAGGATGTGCAGTCTTCAGAATGGAGAATATGTTTAAGCACTATTACACATCAAACAGAGAATGCAAAAGCAGAAAATAAAGAGAGTTAACTGGTTCAATAGTCAAAAAGACATCCTGAAAATTCATGAACAGAAAGAAGTGATGGTTACTACAGAAACAACCAACAAAATTCAGACAGTTGGCTTATCAGAACAATGACCAAAGGGCTCATTTTCGGACAAAGATCAAGCCATTTAAGAATGTCTCTCAAAGAATTGAGTACATTAAGACTTATGCAAATATAATACCATTTTTAATTTCCTCTATAAGTTCATCGCCACCAACTATGTCAGCTCCTGCAGCTCTAGCTTCATCCGCAGCAGACCCTTCAGCAAATACAGCTACTCTAATGGTCTTCAAAAAAAAAATATCAACTATCAATACTAAATAAAGCAGATTTAATTAATGTAAACTGAAGAGCTTGTTATTTGCCATTGAAAGGTACCTTTCCGGTGACATGAGGCAGTGTCAAAGCACCACGCACCATCTGTAACATCATACTAATATTGTGAAAAGCAACATGTTAAAGAGGCAAACCAGCTAAAACAACTGTATATGGATATCATATATCAAATTAAATTCTCAACTCAACAGTGTTAAAAGGGGTCAGTCAGTAGTTGAGAAAGTAACCAATCAGCAAATATAGATGCTAAATTTTCTGACTACATAGACGAAATATGACGGCTTAAGGCATATGGAAACATTGCAATGTGATCTTGGGAAGTTCCTTCCACGATTCAAGACTTTGCTTAAACCTGGTTGGCAGAGCTACATATCCCAGTTACTGGACTTCCAGAAAGGCCAACACTTTTGGATGCTTGTCTATTAGATGATCCATGTCACACACACACACACACAAAATAAAATGAAACAAAATAAGATTCAATGCGACATGAATGTCATAATTCAACAGATTATTTTTTTTCCTTTTTTTGATCATAATTAAACAGATGATGTTCACTTTAGTGTTTGTACCGCATGGAACATCAACTTTATCTATTGCCTTGACAGCAACATTACATGGTCTCTAGAACTCTTTAAGTGACTGGGAATTCATGACACAACATGCACCACAACCACCATCCAACTCAGTTACTAGACAGCTATATATCATGGCTCAGATCAAATATCACTATGATTTCAGTACTGGCATTTTAAGCAATCAAATATTTCAACATAGAAAGGATACATCTTGCAAAAAAAAAAAAAAAAAGTAAAAAAATGATCTCTATAAGATCGATCATGCATTTCATAAAGAAATGTGAACTTCATGCCATTTTTGTGCACATTGTTAGTTATTCAGTCTCTTGCAACTGTAACAATTCAAGGCCTCATCCAAAAAAGTTAGCCGAAAAATATTATTTAAGTTCCTTAGCCCTACATAAGTACCTAAAATCTGCTAAGTATATAGTCAATATGCAACCAAACATACGTCTACATGGGTCCTCACATACTCCCCCCATTTTTAATCCATGGCATCCTCGCCAGACTAAGGATTCAAATCCAGATAAATTCAATCACAAGCACCATGATCAATTTGTGAAATGTGTTACAGTATCTCCTAGTCCACATGGGTCATGAGTCAGGTCCACTCTGATACCATTAAAAACAACCCAAGATCTCACCCAAAAAAGATTAGCTTGTCAGTATTATTTAGATCCCTTTTCATGACACTTCAAGAGATCAAGAGGTATGAGTATCTATATCTATGTAGTACATAGCTAATGTAGGACTAAACACATTAGCTATGTACTTCGCTGATTTTAGATAAGAAGCATCTCTTTAGGTCCAAGCTTTTTGATACATGTATTTTTTCACCCTTTTTCTTTGACATCTGTTTGATATAATTCCCTAAAACATTCTCATGCCCTCATATCCACTTATTATACTTTTGTTGATTTTAAAAGCAATATTTAAGAATGGTCCCAAAATAACAAGGACACAAGAATTAAAATTGTCTGTTTTTTCCATGAGAATGAGTTTATCTTAACATTACATCCTTTAGTGACAAGACACATGGATACAACCTTCATATAGATTCAACTCAGAAAAAGTGCAACAGTACATGTTATACTTGATCACTGGGTTGAACTACTAAATAGTTTTCTCCTATAAATTGCATGGCATTTTCTACTGTGAAATGAAGCAAAGGCAATTCCTAGGCTTATGTGTTCAATGTCTTTTAATATTTCAATAAGGAACTGACTTTCAATGTTTACCCAATTCTTGAGCTATCTATTAATTCTTCATTCTTTAGCTCCATGGTGGAGATAGTCATATCACACCAGCTAAAATTTCCTTTATTGCAATGGGTCCATGTTAAAACGTCATTCATTAAAACAAAATTCTAAAACCATGAAAATAAGTAGGAATACTTTATAGTGATTTCATGTATCACAAGCACAACAAGAAGGGTTTCCAACTTCCAATGCAATATAACTAATTTAAGCATGAGAAAAAATAAGTAGTTTAGTAGACTAGACCTGGTCACCACGATGTGGATCAACACTCAAATTAACATGAGCTTCAACCGTTTCAACAAATTTGTGCTTTGCATTGGCCTGAAAATTGACTAGAACTCACAGAGAACAGTGAAAACTGTATTTGCACAATAAATAAAGAAAATGAAGATAAGAATGACCAAGAAATCTTTTGAATGTATGAACAAACCCCTTGTATTTTTTCTTCTTAGTCACTCTTGAATTTTTTTTTTTTTTTACAACTTCTAAAAAATAACATGGATAAATAATGGTAATGACCCAGCAACTATTAGTCAGTACTGTTGTTCTCATTTAATTCCATTCAACAAGTAATCCACGACTCAGTTGTATCAATTTATGAAACAAAAAATGCAATCAGTCTCAAAATGTATGCATAATGAGATACATCTACCTTCATACTAAAAAACTAATGATAAAAATAGTAATCAAATAAAAGACCCTAAAATCAAAAAGGAGGGAGAAAACACAGTTTTCCTATTCGGGAGCTTTACATTGGTTACCGTAATAAAAGCTAAGGAACATCATGGTAAACTTTTAACCTCCATGACTATGACATTAGCGCAGCAATTACTGGGGTGTTTGTAAAGATGGCAATGTTAGCTGACCCAACTGGATCTGAATGGGGCAAATTTTATCCAACCCGATTAGAACTCGGGACAAGTATGGATTCTAGAAAAAATATCCAAAGTATATTTGGGTCGGATACGAATAATGGTATGCTCCATCCCGAACTCGACGTAATATAATTACAATTATTTTATAATGTTTACGTGATAAGTTCCTAATCCGATCCAATCCAACCCCTCTTATCTATCTGGCTTGACCCAATCTGCACCTCTACTCGACCCAATTTGAGATGGTTATGGGGCGGATATGGATATGGGATTTTTAATTATGGCGAAAGTACGTGTATTGGCCGACCCGACCCATATCCGACCCACTGCCATCCCTATGCGTCTAGACTATATCTTTAAGACTATAGCCATTAATCATGTGAACAGCCCAAGTAAAATGACAGGCAAATGCTCGAAAACATGTTCTCAGACAAGCTACAATTGCATAAACTAGTTGAGTATTTATGCTCTTGGAAAAGCTACAACTCGCCTTCCATAGATCACTGCTCAGTTTACCTGAGGATGTGGAAGCCGTTAATTGGCTGAGCACAGGCAGCACCCGGCTGACATCATGTTTGGCACCAATTCCAACTTCCACATCCTGGTGGATAGAGCGGTGATCATTAGCGGGTGATCTGTAGCAGGATCTTTACTTTTTCTGCTTATGATTAAAGTGAGCATTTTTACAAGCCAAAATGATTGACATGTCAAGGCAAGAATGATATCGAAGAAAGAAAATAAAAGAACAGCATAGGAGTTTTCCATTTCCGTTTTAATGAAATGTGTTTCATGATAAAACTATGTTTCAAACGAAACACTCGAATGAGAGTTTTGCGGGTGTGCATGAAGTTCTTAAAAAAAATCAGAGAATACAAAAGAAATTAAAGCGCAAGAATATCATAACCTATCAATAAAAGGAGGAGAAAGATGATTAAAATCATATGCTAACCTTGACTTCTCGGATGGCCTCCATCAGATCCATGGGAACCTTCTGCGGCCTCTCCTCGGGAACGGAATCTTCTCCTCTTCTTGAATGCGGAACAAGCTCCGCACCCGGGCATCCGATTCGATCCTCCTCGCCTCTCTTTGCAGTTGCTCACGTTCCCCTTTCTTTTCCTCCGCTACCCCTTCCGCCGGAGCTGATGTCCGGTCTTCCGGGAGAGGCGCCACCCGGGACGGATAAGAGACTGGCGATATCACCGGTACATCCTTCACGAAGCGGGCGTCCGCTCGAGTCCAGGGACGTGATCCCGCATCCGCCTGCGGTTCCAGGACGGATTCTTGAGGCCGGGAGTCGGCCCGCAGCGCCTCCCGTTGCCTTCTTTGCGGCGGGTGCGTGGGAGGAGTCGTCTTGAGGTCCTCCCCCTCCTCCTCGGGAGGCGAGGGATCCTTGGGCTTGACGGGGGAAGATACCGGCTTGATGGGAGAGGAGGAGGAGAACGACCTCAAGAATCCTGGAAGTGGGTAGAGAGAGGCGAAGGGGAGACGGGGAAGGTGGGAAGGTCGGACGCAATAGTAGCGAGCGTGGGATTTGGTGCGGTCCAATTGCACCAGGTGCATGCAATACTTAGACCTCCAGGCGGGCCAACGGCTCCGAGGGAGATGGCGGACACGGGCGGCGTCCAGGTTTCAGCGGTCGGGAGCGGCGAGGGTTTTAGCCTGCAAGGGAACGAACGGACCGGGTGACCGGGCCTAATTTTGAAGGAAATACGAGCGGTACGAGTAATTCTTTGTTTAGATCCTGTCTCGACGGACCGGATTCGGATCCGAACTTAAGATATTTAAATTCCAATACAATTTTAATTATTAATATTAAATTTAAATTCAAATATTCAATAGATTTATCTTAAAATATCAAATTTAGATCCTAATAAATTTTAAATATTCGGATCTAATTCTGAGATTCAAAACTCATATTTAAAATATCTAAAAATTATATAATAACTTAGAAAAATATCTAAAAATATCTAATCTAATTCTGAAAGAAGGTCCGACCACCAGCAAGTGGGAGAGGAGAGAAGGAGGAAAGTAAGAGAGGAAAAGACTAAAGAGGGAGAGGTCTGGCCACCAATAAGTGAGAGAGGAGGGGAGGGAGAGACTGAGAGAGGGAGACAAAGAGATAGGGAGAGGAAGAGAGGGAGGGGGTCTGGCAGCCGACGAGCGGGAGAGGAGGGAAGGAAGAGACTGAGAAAGGAAGAGAGAGAGATTATGTGAGAGAGAGGGAGGGAGTCCAGTTACTGACAAGTGAGATCGAGCGAGACTGAGAGAGGGAGAGAGGGAGGGGGTCCGGTCTCCGACGAGGGAGATTGAACGAGAGAGAAGGAGAGACTGAGAAAACAAAGAGGGAGAGAGGGAGGTCCGCCACCGACAAGTGGAGAGAGGGGAGGGGATACTAAGAGGGAAAGAGAGGGAACTGAGAGGGGAGAGAGGGAGGAGTCTAACCACCGATGAAGGAGATGAGTGGGAGAAGAGGGGAGACTGAGAGAGGGATAGAGAAAGACTGAGAGAGAGGGAGGGGGTTTGGTCGCCAATGAGTGGAGAGGAGGGGAGGAGAGACTGGGGGAGGGAGAGAGGGACTGAGAAACAAAGAGAGAGAGAGAAAGGGGTATGGCCGTCAGCCAGCAGAAGAGGGGGGAGGGAGAGACCAAAAGAAGAAGACTAAGAGACTAGGAGAGGGACAGAGGGAGAGGGTTTGGCCGTCAGCAAGCAAGATCGAGCAAGACTGAAAGAGGACGAGAGGGAGGGGGTTCGGCCACCGGCGAGAGAGATTGAGCGAGAGAAGAGGGGAGACAGAGAGAAAGACTGAGAGAGATCTTAGATCTAGGGTTAAGGGCTAGATATTTTACTCTTTTTAATATATATAATATTATTATGTTAATTATTCGAGTTTCGAATCTATCGGATTTGGATATTAAATATCCAGATTCTATCCATTTATATTATGGTTTATCAAATACGGATTCAGATAAATGGGTCGGATGCTAATATCAAATCCGAACTCGTCAAATAAATACCCATAGGTCCTGGGCCTAAATCTAGCCCATTGACAACTTTACTTTGTTTACCGTTCGTGGTGGAGAAAAAATTCTCAAATTTTGTCCAACAAAAATATTTTTTCCTTCACTGAACAAAAAAGAATACTATTATTATTTTTTGATACCTTATATGACTTTATAACTATTTACGACATTCTGAACAATATATATAATTTTTTGTATCTTTATATAATACTATGTTATTTAATATAACTTCATGATATCTTATATATCTTATATGACTTTCTATTTATTGGTGCAGAAACTGGTCATCGCCGGAATCAGCTGGAGTGGAGGTGGATGAGGTCGCCGTCGGGATCTGCAAAATAAAGTTCCATCCGAAGTCGGTGGGGGGTGGCTCTGATCAAGACCCTCCGACGATCAAGTTAGCTTCGACCAATAGGAATGGAGTGCTCGAAAATGAGTTCGACAGAATTTAGAGGAGGAGAGTAAAGCTTAAAGCTTAAAGATAGCGTATCTGGAGGGTCCTTTTTATAGGTGGAGCTTGATGGTGATAGCTGCAGCTGCCTAATGGTGGGCCGCTCGAGACTGCACCAGATTTGATGCAGAGAGGATGGTATCGTCAGGTTGAAAGCGACAGTCATACCGTCCGATAGTGATGGACTACTCGAGGTCTGGCGGAGCCACCTATAGCATCGCCTGTGGCAGACTGATGGTGACCGTTCGTCCAGCTTTAATAGCTATGGCTCTTAGAAAGCAAGCATTGATTAGTGGACTTCGGTATATATCGATCCCAAAGAAGTTCGAACTCCTGAAGAGGATGCTCGAAAAGAGTTCGGCTTCCGTAGGCATTTGGCTGGAGGTGTGCGGCTAAGGCTTAAATAGAGATAAGACTTAACTCCTGCCAGTTGAAGGTTGCCTCGGAGGAGATCTTATCTCCTACGGTCGAGGTTGATGCGAGACGCTCGGAGAAAAGATCTTATCTTCCTGGCGGTCGAAGTTTGCCTCAGGGAGATCTTATCTCCTACTGTCGAAGTTGGCCTGGACCCTTCGAGTAAGGGAGATTGGCTTTGAATCTGCGCTACATTGCCAAGTGTGTTGGATTGGGGGGTGCGGACTCGGGGTTGGTGAAGTACTGTAGGTCTTGGTGCGCTTGTGCGATGGCGAGTCGGGCTTGGCGGTTAGGGGAGAGATTCTGTTTTGCGTGTGCGGCGGTGCGCGATGTATGCATGTTGTTGCCTTAGTGAGTGTTGAGATAGACTGTTGCGTCTTATCTTTGTGCCGTTTGTGGTTGGTCGGGAAGTTTGGTGGTGCCCGAACCCTCGAGGAAGATCATTATCTTCCTACAGCCGAGGTTGATTGCGGGCGCTCGGTTCAGGAGATCTCATG
>QRFJ01000028.1:1905623-2006691 GCA_006176705.1 Cocos nucifera | reverse complement strand
GGCTCGTCGCTGGAGAAGTTGCGAAAGAAGCAATCGATCGATCGAAGGAGATGTCTAGGAGAAGTTCGACTCCTGAAGAAGTCCGATCGAGGAATGTCTGAGGGAGTTCGGTCTTGCAGAGGTCTGTGAAGGTCGCGGAAGAGTTCAGCTCTCGCAGAGTCCATTGAAGCTCAGTCGATAGAGGGTTTGCTAAAGCTGACCGCTGAAGTCCAAGGAGCTCGTCCGCTAAACAGTTCGGCCATAAAGGGGTTCGAAGGAGCTGGGTTGCGCTAGAAGTCCGAAAGAGCTCGCCGACTTGAGGAGTTGGCGGCTAAAGGGGTTTGGTCCGACGCTGAGAGTTTCGCTAAAGCCGACCGTTTGGAAGTCCAAGGAGCTCAGCACTAAGCAGTTCGATCGGCTGAAGGGCGTTCGATCGCGATCGCTAGGATCGCTCTCTCCTACAGTCGAGTTTTGCCTCGAGGAAGATCTTATCTCCTGCTGTCGAAGTTAGCCCGGACCCTCGGAGGAGATCTTATCTCCTACAGTCGAGATTGCCTCGGAGGAGATCCTATCTCCTGTAGTCGAGGTTGATGCGAACGCTCAGGGGAGATCTTATCTTCTGCGGTCGAGTTTGCCTTGAGAAAGATCTTATCTCCTGCTGTCGAAGTTGGCCCGAACCCTCGAAAGAGATCTTATCCCCTGCAGTCGAGGTTGCCTTGGGGGATATCTTATCTCCTGCAGTCGAGATTGCCTCGAGGGAGATCTTATCTCCTACAGTCGAGGTTGATGCGAACACTCGAGGAAGATCTTATCTTCTGCAGTCGAACTTGCCTCGGAAGAGATCTTATCTCCTACGGTCTAGTTTGCCTCGAGAGAGATCTTATCTCCTGTGGTCGAGCTTGCCTCAAAGAAGATTTTATCTCCCATAGCTGAGGTTGATGTGGATGCTCAGAAAAGATCTTATCTCCTACAGTCGAGGTCAGCTCGGACCCTCAAGGGAGATCTTATCTCCAGCGGTCGAGGTTAAAGGTCTTTGACCTACTCGTGCTAGGATGAGGTTCTCCTCATGTTCATAATACGGCAACTATCGACTGCTTCTTCTCTGTCATCATATAGTTTTTGCACCCAAAAATAATATTATTGGAAGGAAAGAATTTTACCGAGGAAAAGTTATTGGCAGCACATCCCCGTTTCAGGATTGTGAGGGCATTGTTCCTCCGAATTTCCTTGGGCAGCAAGAATCGGGTCGGACAACCTCCTCTATCTCATGCTGGCCTTCTCAATTTGGAGCAAGCTTCTCTTGGCTTTATCACTGGGAGACGACTAATCATCGATGTACCAAGCTCCTTCCAAGGGTAACATTGATGACATCGTGAGGCGGCCGATCTTCTTATCGTTTATAGCTATGGCAGCGCCCTTGGCCGATCTTCTCCTGCTTCAGACTGGCATTGGAGAAATTTATCCAGCCGCCTCTTTTTGATGAGCTCCTCAATTTCGTCTCGGAGCTGAATGTATTCCTCAATGTCATGGCCGTGGTCACGATGATAGGGGCATTACTTGCTTCAATAGCGCATGTTTGGGGGAGGCCGTAGTCCTTCTGATCTTGGCAGCTGATTCCTAACTTCCATGGGAATTCGAGTTTGAGGGGGGCATAGTCGTGGAACTTTTTGGGAGGAGGACTTCTTCGCACCCTTCTATTGGGACTTCCTTAGTGGTGAGCTCGAGGGGTTCGGGCCTTGCTTGCGTTGGAGAGGTCGTGAGTGTGGCTGAACTTCCTGTGAAATCTTTTGTGGGAGAATTTCATGCTTCTTTATCGGAACTTCCTTGACGATGAGCTCGAGGGGGAGCTCGGCCTTGCTTGTCCAAACTTCATTGCACCTTCCGTGAATTCTTTGCAAGGACCTCCTTGGAGACATACTCGAGGGGGAGTTTGGCCATGCTTGCTCTGGGGAGGTCGTGAGCGTGGCCGAACTTTCTGTGAAACCTTTTGCGGGAGAACTTCATACTTCTTTGTCGAAACTTCCTTGACGATGAGCTCGAGGGGGAGCTCGGCCTTGCTTGCCCGAACTTCATTCCACCTTCCGTGAATTCTTTGTAGGGAAGCTTCCTTGGAGACATACTCGAGGGGGAGTTCAGGCCTCGCTTGCTCCTGAGGCGGTCGTGAGCGCGGCCGAACTTTCATCTCACCTCCGTGTGAAATCTTTGTGGGAGGTTTCTTGATGACATACTCGAGGGGGATTTGGTCTCACTTGCGTCGAACTTCACTCTTATGAAGCTTTCATCGGGAACTGGGTGGCAAGCTCGAGGGGGAGTTCGACGGCCTCACTCACGCCGAACTTCATTCCGTCCTCTTCCGAAACCTTCCATGGGAGAACTTCATGCCCCTCATCGGGGCTTCCTGGGTGGCGAGCTCGAGGGGGAGTTTGACCTCGCTTGCATCGAAAAGATTGTGAATGCGGCCGAACTTCATTCTATCCTCTCGCAAAACCTTCCGTGGGAGAACTTCATACTTTTTCATCGGAGCTTCCTTGATGATGAGCTTCGAGGGGAGTTCGGCCTCGCTTGCACTGAACTTCATTTCACTTTCCTGCAAAACCTTCCACGGAAGAACTTTATGCCCCTTTGTCGGGGCTTCCTTAATGGCGAGCTCGAGGGGGAGTTCAGCCTCACTTGCGCCGAGAAGGTCGTGAACGCGATCGAACTTCATTCCGCCCTTTTTGTATAACCTTCTGTAAGAGAACTTCAACTCTTCGTTTCTCCTTCCTAAAGGTGATTGGTATGCCCAAATGCTCTTCCTTAAGGTCGATTCCTCGCATTCTCATGACAGGTTTGCTGGCAAAGTCTCCGTCGAAGATTGTCGCATGGCCTGCATCATCTCGACGGGGCCACGAATCCGACCAGTAGGTTGAACTACTCCACATCTGCGGTGGCTTCGGATAGAACCTGAGCTACTAAGGCTAAAATGGGAGCAGATGGATCTGGCGCGCAAGCCATCAATCGTCAAGTCGAAGCTCTTCTGAGAGACATTTTCTCTTCGAAAAAGAACTCTAGTGAAGAAGAAGAGAGATCTCCAAAGAGGGAAGAGAGAAATTATCGTCGAGCACTCCTTTAAGAACAAGAAAACTTTGGTGGTTCAAGCCCCTCATTCTAGCCCAATCTGTTGGTGCAGAAACTGATCATCATCGGAATCAGTTGGAGTGGAGGTGGATGAGGTCGCAATCAGAGATCTGCAAAACAAAGTTTCGTTCGAAGCTGGTGGGGGGTGGCTCCGATCAGGACCCTCTAACGATCAAGTCAGCTCCGACCAACAGGAATGGAGTGCTCGAGAACGAGTTTGGCAGAGTTTAGAGAAGGAGAGTAAAGCTTAAAGCTTAAAGATAGCGTATCTAGAGGGTTCTTTTTATAGGTGGAGCTTGATGGTGATAGCTGCAGCTGCTTGATGGTGGGCCGCTCGAGACTGCACCAAATTTGATGCGGAGAGAATGGTATCGTCAGGTCAAAAGTGACAGTCATACCATCCGATAGTGATGGGCTGCTCGAGGTCTGACGGAGTCGCCTATAGCATCGCCTATGGCAGACTGATGGTGATCATTCATCCAATTTTAATAGCCATGGCTCTCAGAAAGCAAGCATTGATTGGTGGACTTCGGTATATATTAATTCTAAAGAAGTTCGAACTCCTGAAGAGGAAGCTCGAAAAGAGTTCGGCTTCCGTAGGCATCTGGTTGGAGGTGTGCAGCTGAGGCTCGATCGCTAGAAAGTTCGAAAGAAGCTCGACCGACCGAAGGGGATGTCTGGGAGGAGTCTGGCTCCTGAAGAAGTCCAACCGAAGGGAATGTCTGGAGGGAGTTCAGCTCTTGCAGACGTCTAACTGGAAGGGCACGGAGAGAGTTCGGCTCTCGTAGGAGTCCGACTGAAGCTCGACTGTTGAGGAGTTCGGTTAAAGCCCGACCGCTGGGAGTCCAAGGAGCTCGGCCACTAAACAGTTCGGCCAACTAAAGGGGTTCAAAGGAGCTTGGCCGCTAGGAGTCCGAAAGAGCTCGATCACTGAGGAGTTCGGCCAACTGAAGGGATTCGGTCCAGTCGCTGAGGAGTTTGACTAAAGCCCGACTGTCGGGAGTCCAAGGAGCTTGGCCGCTAAGCAGTTCGATCGGCTGAAGGGGTACGATCCAACCGCTGAGAGTCCAAAGAAGCTCGACCGCTGAGGAGTTCGATTGGCTAAAGAGGTACGGCTAAGATCCGTTCACTGAAGCTCTTCCGTGGCTACTGGTTGCATTAGGCTGAGCATCGAACTAGACTTCGGCAGGAGCGGAACTTATCCCCAACACTATTAATATATATAACATCCTGAATAATACATATCATTTTCTATAAATATATATGACATTCTAAAAAAATATATATAACTTTCTGATATTTTATATAATTTTATGTTATTATTTATTATGATTTCTTGATATCTTATATAATTATTTTCTGTAAATATATACGATATCGTGAATAATATATATAATTTTTTTGTAAACATACTTGACATTCTGAATAATATATATTATTTTTTAAATAATATATATGACTTTTTGTGGTTATTATGACTTTCTGATACTTTATATGACTTCTTATGGTTATTAACCAATAGGATATTATATAAAAATATAGGATATCATATATATTATTTAAAATATTATATATATTTATAAGGAAGTCATATATATTATTTAGAATATCATGAATATTCATAAGAAGTCATATAAGGCATTGGAAAGTTATATATATCCATAAGAAGTCATATATACTATTTAGGATGCCATGTATATTCATGGAAAGTCATATAAGACATCAAGAAGTCATATATATATATATTATTCAGAATATCATATATATTTATAGAAAGTCATATATATTGTTCAAAATATCATATCACTACTAGAAAAATAATCTATGGTAGCACATACTATGATAGTAATTTTTGAAATCATTGCCATAGATCCTACGACAGTGGTTTTTGTTAACCGCTGCTATAGATCGGACCTATGGCAGTGGTTACAAAAATCGCTACCATAGGTCCGATCTATAGCAGCAGTTAACGAAAATCACTATCGTAGATCGGACCTACAGCAGTAGTTAGTAAAACCACTGCCATAAGTCAGACCTATAGTAGTGGTTAGTAGGAATTGCTGCTATAAGCTTATTTATAGCAGCGGTTAATTATAACCGCTGTCATATATATATATATATATTTAAATATTATATAATTTTAAAATTTAATACCCATCTTCATCATTTATTATCTAAATAATTATCATTAGAGTATCGTCACAAAATATCATCTCGATTCGATGGTCCTAGCTTTGTCGATCAGAAAAATTTGATTTCGATGATTACGAATGACGATATGATGATCTGATAGATGAAGATCTTCGATAAATCCAAAAATCTATAACAATGATCTTGGTGATATTTGTAGCATACTATCAAAATTTTACTTCAATCGAATATCATTATCTTGGTCAATTTAGTATAAATTAGTTTTGGCTGTTAAATGATAAACGAGTGATCAAAGGATCAAATGATATCCGATTATGAGATAATTTTTTTATAAATGATCTTGGCTACTATTTTAATTATTTTTTATGGTGGTGATTATAAAATTTAACTCGTGAGATGAAGAATGATCTAAAACTATACGTCTTCTGATAACCATTCTAAAACTTCACTGATTGTTATGCTCGTGCTTTTGCAATATCTGCTTAATATGAACAGTTTATATGAAAATAATTTAAATTTTACTATCATTATTATATAAAATATTTAAAATTATAATAAAAATTATTTAACTAAAAATTATCTCATAATCAGACATCGTTTAACCCTTTGATCGCTTGTTTCTAATTTAATGGTCGAAATCATTCCGTACTAAATTGACCATGATAATAATATCCGATTGAAGTAAAACTTTGATAGTATGCTACAAACATCATTGAAATCATCATTGTAGATTTTTAGATCCATCGGAGGTCTTCATCTATCAAATCATCCCATCGTCGTTCGTGATCGTTAAAATCAAATTTTTTTGATCGATGAAGCTAGGGCCATCAGATCGAGACGATCTTTTACGACGATACTGTAATAATAATTATTTAGATAATAAATGATGAATATAAATATTAAATTTTAAAATTATATAATATTTTAAAAAAAATTTAAAAAAATTATTTTCAATCTACGATAGCGGTTATCAAAAATCGCTGCTATAGATCAACAACAGTGGTTATAGAACCGCTGTCGTAAATCTATGACAGTAGTTTTGGATAACTGCTGTCATAAATTTATGACGGTGGTTCGATAATCATTGTCATAAATTAGATTAAAAATTCTTAATTTTTTATTGCTTTTCTTTCGTGCGTGCTCGATCTCTCTCTATCTCTCTCCCTCTTCTCCATCATCGATGAGGCTTCTTCCCCTCCGATCGGCACTGCCCCTCCTTTCCCCTCAGTCGGCGCCACCCCTCCTTCCTCCTCTCCCTCCGACCCCTTATTCCCGACCACCCCTCCCCGCCACCCACCACCCCCTACCCGCCCCTCACCCCATCCCGGCCACTCCTCCCGCCACCCCCACCCGACCCCCATCCATCCCCGGCCACTCCTCCCCGCCACCCCCCACCTGGCTCCCCCCCCCCCCCCTCCCCCCTCCCCCCTCCTTCCCCACCCCCCTTCCTGCCACCCCCCATCCGCCCCCGCACCCCCCCTCCTTCCCCCCCATCCTCGACCTTCCTCCCCACCATCCTACCACCCCCACCCGACGCAGGCGACTGTCCCCCACACCCCCACCCTCCTCCCACCCCTCTGTCCTCTCCGCCTCTTGCCACCGCCCCCTCTTGGCGCAGGCGGTCCTCCCCCCATGCCCCCTAGGAGACACCTCTCTCCTGCCCCCCCTTCGTACGTCGTTGGCCCTCCCCCCATGCCCCCACAGCTGACACACCCCCCCCCAACGTAGGCGGCCATCCCCTCCACCATGCCATCGGCCCTCCCATTCCACAGACGGCCATCCCCATGCCCCGAACACACCCCTACCCCCTCATGCCCTCTGGTCCTCTCCACCTCTCGTCTCTCCTCTCCTCCTCCTCCGCCGCTCGGGCCTCATCACATATGCCCCCTCCCCCTGACCCCCCATCCCCAGCCGCCCCTGTTCTCTTTTTATTTTTTTTTCTCTCTCTTCTCTATCTCACTATCTTGCTTTTATTTCATAGGTTCCCTCTAGTGCCACTGTCCTCCTCTAGCATCGTCGTCGATGATCCTTGGAGCTTTTGGTGTGACCCACTCTCTATAGCCACAGGTATATTTTTTTTAAATTTTATAGTATTATTTATTAATCATGTATATTTATAATAATTTATAAAATATTTATAATAAATATTATAAATATTTATTATAAATATTATAATTATCTATATATTATAATTTTTGGATCGTGCCGTGGTGGTAGCCTTGGGCTGTGGACTAGATCTGTCAATGGATTGGATTTGGATCGGAATCTACATATTTAGATCCGGATCTAATTTTAATTATCGGTATCGAATCCGAATTTAAATACCCGATGGGTCTGTACTTGAAGTACCAGACTTGGATCCTAATGGATCCCGAAAGGCCGGATCCAATTTTGGAATCCGAAACTAAGAAATGAAGAGACTGACAGGGAGACCGACAGATTAAGAGAGGGAGGGCCGATCGCTTATCGACTGTCGGCAAGAGAGATCGAGAGTGGGAGGGAGGGAGGGAGGGAGAGGGTCCGACCTCATCGCCAGTGAGGGAGATCAAGACAGAAAGAGAGGAAGAGAGGAATCCGATCTCACCGCCATCATTGGGAGGGAGGGGGTCTGGCCTCACTGACGAGGAAGATCGAGAGAGGGAGAGTAGGATATCGAGAGAGCAAGAGAGGGAGGGAGGGGGTCCGACCTTGTCGGCATCATTAGGAGGGATGGGGTCCAGCCTTGCCAGCAAGGGAGATCGAGAGAGTGAGAGAGGGAGGGATGGGGTCTGGCCTCACCGATGAGGGAGATTGAGAGAGAAAGAGAGGAAGATCGAGAGATGGAAAAGCTAGAAGGGAGGGGTTCGACCTCGCCGCCATCATCGGCAAGAGAGATCGAGAGAAGGAGAGAGGGAGTGATCGAGGGGATGATACACAGTCTAGCTGGCTCGGGCCATGATCAAGCTAGCTGGGGGAGGACCCGAGTTGGATGTCTCAGGCATGGAGTTGGCTATCTCAGGCACGGAGCCGGCTTAGCTTCTGAGCAAATAGAATTTGATATGTCTCTCTAAGATTTCAAATTTAAGCCCTAAGGTGCCACCATCATCTACTTTGTTCTTCTTTCAGATTTCTGGATTAACACTAAAGTTCGCGCAAGAGATCGAATTTACGACTATTGCTCATCCTTAATTATTTATGAATGTAATTCATGTTGTAGAATTTATTGCATAACATTTTTTGAATGTTTATATCTTGTTGCTTTTGTTTATTGCATTGCATAACAATAAACTCATCAATTGATTAGTGTACATAATCTTCGATATCCATATAATTATATATAATTATATAGATTAGAGAATTATGTACAATGATCAATTGATTATTCAATATAGATAATTAAAAATTATAGATAATTCTATATGTAATTATAGTAATCAAACGGTATGCTAAAGATTTTGAATGAAATTTTGGATAGTATTTTTCTTTTATTCTCTCTACATGGAAGAACTAAGGAGAAATGCTGTCGAAATTTTATTCGATTCCTATTGCATATCATTTGATTATTGTAATGAATCTATAGAATTAATATAATTTTTGAATGGGATAGGATCTATCTTTACCTATTAGTTGGTGATAGGGTGCATTTATTACATATCTAAAAATAATATTTAATCTGAGTTCCACACATGATTTACTTATAGTATCATCATTTTTAAAATGAATAAGAAATGAATGAAGTTTAGTAGGCTCTCGTCAGAATATGAGGCTGGATTTCAAAAATTTTTTGATTATACTATAGAAAAATTTGGGGACCATGGACTGATCCAATATTCTTATAAAAAATATATGGATAGGCCATGGCTACCTCATCAAGATGTCAATGATCACCTCACTATTTATGACTTTAAAGTTGGTTATGAAATTTGTTGGGACCAACATGGTGAGGGCAGACCGCAAGAAGGCGATCAATCTGAAGGAGTAGAATAAATAGTTCGTGATATTTTTTCATTTATTGGCCATAATTGTCTGATCCTATGATTAATTGAATGACAAACAGTGAGGATGTGGAGAAGGTCCGCAAGTAGATGGGGATGCTAATGTTCCGTTGTATATTGGATGTGAAAAGATGGTGAAGCTTGAGTTCTTAATTCGATTGTATCATGTGAAATGCTCCAACGGGTTCAGCAATAATGGAGTGAATTGCATACTAGAGCTTTTAGAGGATATTCTTTCGGATGATGCACGAATTTTGAAGAATAATTATGAGGCATCGAAGATTATTGAATAGCTGAACTTTACTTATACCAAGATACATGCATATCCCAATGATTGTATGCTCTATTGGGAAGGAGATGTCAATCGCAATGAGTGCATGAGGTGCGGTATATCAAGATAGAAATAGAATAAAGACGACACATCGACTCGTATACCTCAAAAGTTGATGTGGCACTTTTTTTTTAATTTTGAGACTACAAAAGTTGTTTATATCAGCAAAGACATCGAAGGATATGAGATGGCATGAAGAGGACCGAACAAAAGATGATACATTGAGGCATCCAGTCGATGGAGAGGCATGGCAAAAGTTTAATAAATTATATCCCGACTTTGCACAAGAGATACGTAATGTGAGGTTGGGCTTGTCGTGCGATGGTTTTAATTCGTTCAAGCATATAAATACTGTCCATAGTGTATGGTCAATATTTATTCATGTTTACAACCTCCTACCGTAGATGTATATGAAAAAATTCTTTGCTTTCATGACAGTGCTAATCTTTGGATCGATGGAGGTCGGTAATGACATTGATGTTTATTTGCAGCCTCTTATAGCCGAGTTGAAATAGTTATGGAGCATTCAAGGTGTTCCAACTTTTGATGCTTTGTTGAATGAGTTATTCTCCATGCATGCAGCACTTTTATGGACAATAAATGACTTTTCAGCCTATGCCCTAATGTTGGGTTGGAGCACCAAAGGTGAGCTAGCATGCTCGATCTGTGGAAGAAACATCCGATCTAGAAGGTTAACACATCGAAGGAGCTTTAGCTATATGGGGCATCGATGTTTCCTCCATCGAAACCATCCATACAGAAGGGATGCACGCTCCTTCGATGGCACTGTTGAAGATGAGGCGCCTGGCCAGATGTCTGGGAGTAAAGTACTTAGAGAGTTGGATGGTCTCGTTATTAAATTTGGAAAAGATGATCCGATTGATAATAAAAAAAGAAAGCGTCAATCAAAGAAAGATGACACACACTTTAATTGAAGGAAAATGAGCATCTTCTTTGACTTTCCATATTGGGAGACAAACTTATTGTACCACTGCTTAGATATAATGCATATTGAAAAGAATGTGTGCGAGCTCCTTTTGACAATAATCATAAATATCAAGGATAAGACCAAGGATGACTTAAATTTTTGACTTGACTTGAAAGAATGGGATATTAAAAGATCACTCCATCCAAAGCTGATAAGGGAAGAACAGTAGAGGCTTTCTCATGCATACTATATTATGAATGCCTCCGAACGGTCCACATTTCTTCATGTGTTGGAGAATGTTGGTGTAGAATCTGGTTGATGCTAGATCGAACTGGAGTTGAGGAAGAAGAGGTCGCCGTCGGTGACTTGCAAAATAAAGTTTTATCCGAAGTTGGTGGTGGTGGCTTCGGAAGGACTCTCCGACGATCAAGTCAGCTCTTCTAGCTAATAGAAATGGAGTGCTCAGACAAGAATTGAGCAAAATTTTGAGAAGGAGAAGAGAGCTTAGAGAAAATATATTTGTAGGATCCTTTTTTATAGATAGAGCCTGTATAGCCATAACCATCCAATAGTAGGCTGCTCGGGGTCATGTGAAATTTATTATCATAATCGTTCGATAGTAGGCCGCTCGAAACCACGTGGAATTTATTACGGAGAGAGGTATCATCCATTCATTGAGATTTAATAGTCAAAGTTTGGAGGAAGTAAGCATTGGTTGGTGAAGAGCTTTGACATATATCAATTCTAGAGGAGTTCGAACTCCTAAAGAAAATACAGCTAGAAGAGATCATCCAAAAAGAATACTATTTGAAATCTAAAAGTAATCCATTGAAGAAATTTGGATGGAGTTCGACTGATGGAGAAGTTCAGAAGGAGTCCGACTGGTGGAGAAGTTTGACTGAAGGAGAAGTCCGAAAGAAGTTCGACTCCTGGAGAAATCTGACTACTAGAGAAATTCGACTGAAGGAGAAGTCCGAAAGAAGTTCGGCTCCTGAAGGAATTCGATTGAAGGAGAAGTCTGAAAGGAGTTCAACTGCTGGAGAAATTTAATTGAAGAAAAAATTCAAAAGGAGTTCGGCTCTTGAAGGAATCCGACTGAAGGTGAAGTTCGAAAGGAGTTTGACTGTTGGAGGAATCTGACTAAAGGTGAAGTCCAAAAGGAGTTCGACGGCTGAAATATTTTCAATCGAAGCTCTTCCATGATTATTAGTTATATTAGGCTAGGTACCAAACTAGACTTCGGCGGAAGCGGGGTTTATCCCTAATAGAGAATATAAAGGTCCCAAATGGATACTGAAGCAATATATCAAAGTGTATGAATAGTAAGGATATCAAACTTGGGGGATTGAAGACTCATGATTATCATATACTGATGTAGGAATTAATTTTAATAGCTATTCACTGTGTGTTGTCAAAAAATGTTAGAATGATAGTTATTTATTTTTGCATCTTTTATAGAGATATTTGTGCAAAGAGATTGCTTAAGAAAGATGTGAAAAAAATGAAGGGAAGGGCGGTGACTATATTATGTGATCTAGAGAAGATATTTTCACCATTATTTTTCATGATTATAATGCATCTCACCATGCACCTTACGGAGAAAGTTGCACTTGGAGATCCAGTGTTCTGTCGATGGATGTATCTTACTGAGAGAAATATTCAAACTCTGAAATCTTATGTAAGAAATATGAATCGCCTGAAGGAATCTATAACAGAAGATTATTTGGATCAAGAATGTATGAATTTTTATATCATGTACTTAAACAAGCTCGAAACATATCGTAATTAGCCAATGAGGAATTATGATGATTAGTATAAGCCAATTGAGCCTACATTTGAGTCCATTCCACAGTCAGATGGATTTTCCATTTTATACCACCTCACTGATTTAAGCATCGAGAAAAGGGATAAGGAACACCGCTATGTGCTCTTCAACTATAATGTCATTAAGCCATACATAAGATGAGTCACTCAGCATTATTTATTTTATAATAATTAAAAAATATATTTAATCATATCTAAATTTATTCTTTGTGCATGCAGCAGACACAAGGAGGTGATAAGAGTAAAATATGACGCTCTAAGTATGCGGAAGAAAGAGAAAATGCATAGCAATGAATTTTCTGAATGGTTCAAAGATCATATAAGCGATTATATATTATTGCCTGGTACAACTTATTAGAATATGTTTACTAATTAGGTGTCATCTCCTTAATTAGGTGTGGAGATTGCCGCTCAGTGATGTGAGCCCTGAAGTGCATGCTTTTTCAATGGGCCCTAATCGTACCATGCGTGAGTATAAATAGCTCGTCATTAACGGCTATAGATTTAATATTCATAGCAGATCCGTAAATATGACAACACAAAAAGGTGGCATCATGTTAAGCACCATCATTGGGTGTTATGCTAGCTCGAGGAATTCACAGTCTTATACAGAGGATTTGAACTATTATAGCATAGTAGAGAAGATAGTCATCTTGGACTATTATTCTAAAGAAAGGATCGCATTAATGAAGTATGATTGGTTTGATACCTTATCACAGTCTGGGATGAAGACTGATGAGTGTAGTTTTACTCTCGTTAACATGCAACACCATCTCCGTACTGAAGAATTGTATATACTTGCCTCCCAAGCTAGTTAAGTCTTCTACGTTAGTGATTCCTTGAAGCCTCAATGGGGTATTGTTGTGAGGATGGTGCTTAGGCATATTTTTGATGATACCGAAGTTGATGACGATGTTGGACCATACATGCAAAGCACTCCTCTAGGATAAAACTTATCTGATACTGTTGAGGTTCTAGATACATTTGTCAGAAGTGATGGTGATGTCCATATTGTAGATGCCACTAGACAATGACTTCAACATTCTAGTATAAATTATTAGAGTCTAATTATTAATTTTTATTTAAATTTTTTTTATATCTTTTTTATTTTAGTTAAAGAGCTCTCTTTCTTCTGATCTTTGAAAGCTTAAAAAAAATGTGTGCCATACCGGTAGGCCGTGCCGTGCCATGCCGTGCTACTAAAAGACCTCCATTTGGTATAAATATTATAGACTATTTATTGATGCTATACTAATATTATTGTTCAACATGTTATATTGATTAATGTTCATTAACGTTGCAGATCATGATGGCACCGAAATGCCATCTAGCTTTCACCCCTGCCCCTTGGTGGGTTACGCGCAGTTCAACATTCGAGGAGCAATCGAAGCATACTCTATCTATCTCAATGCATATTTTAGAGTCACGGACTTCGAGGATATGTTGGCTCATATTCCAACTTCAGCTTTGGCTCTGGCTCCAGCACCAGCTCCAGCTCCAGTACTAGCTTCGACTTTTGATGACGACGACGATGATATAGATTTATGAGACTTTTGATGTATTTTATTTTTTTAAAAAATATTATAATAAATTTTATTTGATAATAAATTTTTAGTATTTTAGAATAATTTTTATATTTATTATATTTTTTATGTTATATATCTATATTTATCAGATAAAATATATAAAAAAATAAAAATTTTATTTTTTTAATTATTTAAGATCTACGATAGTGATTTTATAATCACTATCATATCCATACCAACCGCTGTCATAGATCCATGGTGCAAATGGTGCCAACCGCTGCATTAGACCTATGGTAGTGGTATAGATAACCTATGGCAGTGGTTACATAACTGCTGCTATAGGTCGATATATTGTAGCGATTTATAAATCACTGCAATAGACTATCTATGGCAGCGGTTCAAACAACTGCTGCAACAACCACTATCATAGAGCTACGGTGACGATTGTAGTAGCAGAAGTTAGAAAACCACTGCCGTAGCTTATGACAGTGATTTTTTGGACTATGACAGTGGTTCGTAACCACTGCCGTAGTTCTTTTTTATAGTAGTGTATATAGAAGCTTTAGAAGTCATCAGGAACCACTGCCGTAGCTCTATTTTGTAGTAGTGTATATAGAAGTTTTAGAAGTCATCAAGAACTCAAGAAATCTTATATATTGTTTGGGATGTCATATATATTCATACAAAGTCATAATAATCAGCAATATATTATATAAAGACATAAAAAGTTATATATTTTATTCTGGATGTCATAAGTCATATATATTATTTAGGATGTTATAAGTCATATATATTGTTCAGAATATCATATATAGTCACAACAAGTCATACAAGATATCAAAAAGTAATAATACTATTCTTTCTTTGTTCTATAAAAGAAAATGGCATTTTCATTAGGAATAATTTAAAAAAAGCTAAGCAGCATTAAATTTCTGTCCTATTATTAATTATGCTACATGGCCCAATGCAATTAGATGGTGCATTTTTTCTCCACCGAGGATAGTGGACAAAGAATTTTTCTGAGTGGTATTAACATTCATTAGATCTATGCAATATTTAAACTGATTTTATCCAATGCCTAATGGTATCATTGATTTATGATGTCATCATATGCGATCCTCCAAAATTTTGAATACCCATTCTACATTCTCATCCTCCCAGCATCACAAAATATCTTGTAGCTCTCGTAGCGCTATCAAAAAATGAATAGCCATCAAAGCCGACGACTGCCGTGGGATGTCGGCGGCCATGCGATCGACCACTAAGGATGGTACATGGACCGAAGGTCCGACCACCACGAAGAGAAGAAAAAGAGGGCACGCCGTCGGCCCTCTTCTTCTTTTAAATAATTTATTTATTTATTTATAAAAAAAATGATTAAAATTAAAAATTATAGAATAAATAAATAAATAAAATTTAAATTGATATGAAATATGGGATCTAGATCTTGATCTTGATGATTTCGATTTAACATGATCAATAAGCTGAACAAAATAGTATGGAGATGGCTCTGATACCATTGAATGTAAGAAATTCAGATTTTAATGCGGAAATAAACATATCTCCGATCATTGTTGATCAAGTCCAAATCCAACCAAGAACGAAGAAAGATGAATTTACAAATGGATCTCTTAAGAGCTCTTCTAATCTATGCCAGAGGATCTCAATGCCTATATTTGATGGAAAATCACAAACTGTATTTATAGGCTAGACTAAAGACTCTTTTAAATTGACATAAATTCTTCTTTCCATCAAAAAAGTATATTATAGTGGAATCCTTATTTTGATATGAGTCTAACTTTAATTTAAAAAAATTAATTATTTTAAATTATTTTTAATTAATTAGGTTATAAATAAATTACATCAAATTTTTAAAATTTGAGATGAGCATAATAATAAAGTAAATTATACAATTCAAAGATTACGTGTATCGTAATTGTTTAAGCTGTTCTAAAGTCAAATTAGGTTGTATTTCGTTTTTACCTGACAAGAAAGCTTGTCTACACTCACCAACGGTAATTGCCAGTCATCTCCAGATTCGAGAAATTGACTATTATTCTAAAGCAACTTGAAAAACTAATAATAATAATATAATCTGAACTCTGATCTATCAAAGCATCTAGGTTTTTATTTGCCGAAATCCAAGAACATGCGAGTAAAGAAACATTCAGTCTTTTCTTTTCTGTGAAAAAAGTTGCAGTACTCATCTCTTCCTCTTGCCGCGTAATGGGCTATTCCATGAGAGCTTGGTAAGTTGGCACCTTGGCTCATTCCATTTTTTACATCTCTTTGCTCATGTCTTCCTGGAATCCAATGCTTCTAATGTATTAGAATTATTTTTTTGTGCTATGACTAAAATACACGCTCATGTCACATTCCAAATGTAGAGAGCCAACCACAAAAAAAAAAAAAAAAAGGAAGAAGTTATCAGCACTGGCTTCTGGAAAAAATTTTGGCCCCACGTTATGTTTATATTGGCGCTTTTAGCCATAGAAAGGTAACTTTCCTATTTAATATTCATTTGTCACCTCTTCAATCTAGATTCTCCATGTTACTTTATTAAAAATAATCAAAAAAATAAAGATACGTTTCATCTTGAACTCTAGCATTACATCCAACATAATTTGAAGCACAAGTCTTCCCTCTTTCCCTCGACTTTCTCTGGTGTCAGAGGGCTTACGGTTGTGGCCGTGTATTTTCTAGTTCCCGCTCTCTTTTATTTATCCGCTTGCATTGTTTTTCTCGAGGCTCCACCCCACCCTTTATCGACAAGAAAAACAAAAAAAAAAAGGGACAAAGCACGCGTTGGAGTTTGCTGTACCATGAAAATTAGGGAATTTTCTCGGCCCAAACACCGGCAATCAAAGAAGTGGAAGGCCACCCAGTTGGACAACTAACTTGTCCAACGCGAGTCGGACCTCACCACATGACGAAAGAGGGTGGTGGACCTCCCGAATCACGCCCCAAGAGGTTTCGGGTTGTATCTTCCGCTAGAAAGAACGATTCACCTTCTTTCGTAACGTAAACCGTTGGATGGCGCAATCTCCACTTCGAGATCTATGCAAACAGTCGAAAGAAAAGATGTGAATGCTTTGAGATATGATCGAGGCACGATTCAGTGGTTTACGTCGCGAAAGAAGATCGAACATTCTTTCGCGCGAAAGATACACTCCTCGAAAACCGACCGGTGGCGGGCCAAACGAGGAGTCGGCGTTTCTACATGAACCTAGGTTTTCGGCTGCTTCTCCTCATCCTGCCTCTTTGGCCCGGCTTCTCCTCGCCCATTCTCGTCTTCGTTTTTGCTGCAATTTCGGGTGAAATGGGGGAGGCCAAGCCCAAGAGTCAGGCCGGAGTTTGGAAGACCGTCAAGCCCTTCGTCAATGGCGGGGCTTCCGGGATGCTTGCCACCTGCGTGATCCAGCCGATCGATATGGTCAAGGTAAGATCCTGATCTTTCCTCCTTCGCCAATTTTGTTTTTTCGAATCTTTGTTGGATTTTTGCTTTCTTGCACCTCCAAGAAAAGATTGGGTCTGGGAGGAGGAGTTGCAGGCTTTATGACTCCGGTGCTTCTTGTTCAGCAATGGGTTCGATTTTTTTGGCTGTTTTATTTGTATAATCTTCTCATCTCGATATAAAAATTGCTTCTTTGGGGACTGAGAGCTCTTCTTTGATGGATTTTGTTTCCTGTTCTAGATCCAAGGAAGTAGGGGTTTCTGTTTCTTGAGTCGATGAAGTGGATGCCTGTTGTGCAAAGAAAAACATTTTTTTCTTGGATTGTTTAATATGTCTTTTGGTGGATCCGAGATATATTCTTTGGAGGATCCATAGTATATTGTAATATAGCCTTCAGTGATGTGATGCATATATTTTGATGAACGTTTGTCTGGTAGGTAAGGATCCAATTGGGTCAGGGATCGGCACTCCAAGTGACAAAGAGCATGCTCGCCCAAGAGGGCTTTGGCTCGTTTTACAAGGTTCTGCTCTTCAACTATGTTACAGCCTCCTCCATAATATCCATTTTTTCTTATTCTGATTGAAGCTTTTTGGAACTTTATGAGATGTATGATAAGTTATTTCTTCTTATGGTAACCTTGTCAATGCCCGTTTTGCTTTAATGTTGTTATTAATCTCAATTTTGTTGGATTGACATGGCACTTTGGATTCCAGAACAGATCATTCATTGACATGGTGACATATGCAATTATACTGCATGTTACCTTATTTATAACATTTAATTGAAATAAGAAATGAAGCAGCTTTAATGAAATTTATGTTATGGTACGACTTGCACAGAGTAAGAATATTATATTTGCAGTAAAGGTGAAACCTTTGAATTTGGAATTATCTGTGTCCGTTAGCATGTTTCTAGGATATGGAGAATCTTTGTAATATTAGAGTGAAGGAAAGACTTATGTCTTGATTCTTGTCCAAGAACCATAAAATTAGCAAATGGAGATACCAAGCAATATGACATTGAAGATCTTGGAACCCTATATTAAACATGACAGCACTTCTATCTTTATTGATGTCATACATGGAATTTTCTCCACCAAATTTTGAAGATGTTTCAACTTGAATTGTTTTCTTTCTTTCTCAACCCACTGAGCTTTTTGGATGTAAAATAATGGACTAGTGAACAAAAATCTCCCTCTACCGATCTTTTCTTGAAATTCTCTTTTTACTAGTGATCCTCAGCATGCACCAAAGGAGAATGACCCAAAGAATTGCTACATTAGAGTTCAATATAAAGCCCTGAACTGTTTATCTTAGGACAATTGTCAGCTCCATTTCTCTTTCTTCTACCTCTACAAGTTTTGATGCTTCTTTTATAAATCCTTCGTCCTAATAGTTTGGGCATGTCTTTATCCTAGTAATTCTGTAGGCAAAAACCTCTTTTAGCCTACATTATAATAGTTTGAGCAAGTCTTTCATCCTAATAGTTTGGGCAGGTCTTCATCCTATTTGGCAAATCCCAGCGGATGAAAGGGTTTCAGATCACTTAAAATGTGTTTGGATAAGTTTTCATACTAATGGTTCCAATTTTTGCCACATGTTGCATACTTTGGAAAGTTCTTCTAGTTTAGGCAACTTCTTCTCAATAGTTCTTAACTCAACTTCAATTTCATTTACTTTATTTTTATCAATAATTATCCTGGTTTATTCAAAAGTTCTCAAGTTGATTTTGTATATTTAATTATCAGTTGTGCTCTGTAGAAACTAAATCATTTACTATTATCAACAATTTGCATAATATAATACATATACTTCTTTGTTGCTGCATTTTCTTTCCTTTTTTATGAGAACAATGTTTGCTCCCTCCGAAAAGACACCCAGCTGATGCTACTTAGTTACTGTTAAAATTCTGCCAGATATAACTGAATTATTGCTGCTGTACCTTGAGTTGTTATCTTGCTGCACAGAGCCATTTATGGTGTCTCATGGTTTCTTTTATGTTGATATGAATGGAATCCAACTCTTTTTTACTCATGTTACTAACAGTTCATTTCATTCATGGAATGAGATATTGCTGTTTCTAATCAAAACATAGTGTTGTTTCTAATCGAAACAGATAATGCAATAAATGTTTCATCTAGAGTGGTCAGGATTGGGTTAGTCTTAGGGCCTGTTTGGATGTCTGAACCTAAAATCCCATGGGATTCGTGTGTTGGGCCAAGACAACCCAGTGAAGCTGAGGTCTTTTTTTTCTTCTTCTCTCTATGGGATTTAGGCTGGTCCACTCTAATGGTTCTTTGGGTATTTATAAAGCCCAGCCTGATTTAGCTGGTTGTCTTAGCCCAACCCATAAATCCCAAGGGATTTGGGCCCAGACATTCCAACTGGCCCTTAGATTAGTGTGGGTTTGATATTCTATATTTAGCTTCATATCTAAGTCGTGAACAATGAACACCACTTTGATATTTCCTATCAAATTTATCTCATGCCTTATTGTCTTGATAAGGGTTTGGTTTAAATTTTCTATTTCTAATGCCTGTCAGAGCAAGCACTTCTTTTTTTGCCCCTACCTCCCCTTCGCCGCCCCCTGCATAGCGTGCCCCCCCCCCCACCCCACGGTTGGGATGGGGATGGAGGGATCTATATCCATCTGGCATTATGACTTTCACAATTTTGAAATTTGAATTTGAAAAATTACATCATATATCAACTCTCTCTCTCTCTCTCTCTCTCTCTCACGCGCACGCGCACACGCACGTGCATGTGCATGTAAGGGTGTGTGTGGGGTTCCTGTCTGCCTATCTGTTCTAAGCTTCCATAGAACGTAGTATGGTAAATGTTCTTCCTTTTTCTCCTGTTATGCCATCAACATGGAACAAGAGGAAGTATGATGCGTTTGACAGGATCCTAAAATTCCCCTCTGATTTTCTGTTGGGTGTGGATTCAATCTTCTCCAGTTTCTTTCTTGTTCAGTTGTGTTCATACCAATAGTTGAGCCTATTGAGTAATTACTGTTTCTTTGGGATGTTATGTTATTTTATTGCATGTTTTCCCTCGTGTGTGAGAGTTTAGACTGGTTATTTCAAAAATATTCTCAACTGAATATTTGTATCTTGCAATCTTAGTCTAATTTAATGCATGAATATAGATGTATGGATTTATGAAGAAGAGAAATAACTCATAAGATGTGTCATAATAATGAAGTAGGTTGACACTCAAGTGATATTTAACCATGTAAGATCAGGAGTACTTGACAAAATCTTTTAACGGTGAATATTTTTGATTGAATATAAGTATCTTGCAATCGTAGTCTAATTTCATGCTTACAGATGTACACGTTTATGATGAAGAGAAATAACTTATAGATGTGTCATAATGATGGAGGCTGATACTTAAGTGATATTTAACAGCATAAGACCCGGAGGTGACACAATCTTTTAATAGTGAATTTTCATGTGATTTATGAATATATGGTGCACTGTATTGTATTTTTGACATTTAGATTCCTCATTGGTTTGTTGATTCTTGCAAAATATGTCATTTCATGATCTGTGGTCCCTCCCACAAATTATCTTGGTTGTGATCGAAACTGAAAGCACCCACGTGTTGCCTTGTGAGAAATTGTTATTGATTGAATTATTATTTTTAAGTCTTCTCTTTGTTGTTTTGAAAGGTGCTTTCTGTTTTTATGTCTGATTTAATGTTCTGGAGCAGGGATTATCAGCTGGTTTACTAAGGCAAGCTACTTACACAACTGCACGGCTGGGATCCTTCAGGTAAGAATAATGATACCATGATTACTTATTTCAATATATATTTATGAATAATACATGCTGGATTAAAAGAATGCAGTTGTGAGGTAATGTGAATTGTTAAACTGACATGCCTCTTCCTTCCTTCATCCTGTTTGGGTTATGTAAAACCCAGCTTAGACTGGGTTTGTTGAACTTTCTGATTTTTAAAAATCACTGTAGTTCAATAGTATGGGTTTTCTGGGCCATGGCAGTTTAGTTTGGGTCAGGGTGTCGGAGTAAGATCTGAACCAATTTGGTGGGAAGTCTTCTCATAATTTGCAACATATGGGAATATGATTGAGCAGAATGTTCTGCACCTTGGAGTTCAAGTTGTTAAGGGTATGGGTTGATCCTTGTTGGGGATAAACCCTGCTCCCGTCGAAGTCCAGCCTAGTACTTAGCCTAATGCAGCTGATAATCATGGAAGAGCTTCGATCCGGAATTCTCCCTCTAGTAGCCGAACTCCTTCAGCGGTTGAACTCCTCCAACGGTCGAGCTCCATTCGGATTTCTCCTTCGATCTGATTTCTACAGGAGCCGAACTCCTCCAGGAGTTGAACTCTCTCCGAACTCTTCCTTCAGCCGGACTCCTCCAGCGGTCAAACCTTAGCCGAACTTTTCAGCGGCCGAGCCTTAGCCGAACTCCCCCAGCGGCCGAACTTCTTCCTAACTTCTCCCTCAGTCGAACTCCTATAGGAGCCGAACTCCTTCCAGATCTCTTCTTCAGACGGATGTCTACAGGAGCCGAACTCCTTCCGGATTCTTCCTTCAGTCGAACTCTTCCAGAAGCCGAACTCCTTTCGGACTTCTATAGGAGCTGAACTCCTTTCGGATCTCTCCTTCAGTCAAGTTTCTACAGGAGCCGAACTCCTTCCGGATTTCTCCTTCAGTCGGACTCCTTCAGAAGCCGAACTCCTTACGGACTCCTCCTTCAGTCAAGTTTCTATAGGGGCCGAACTTCTTTCGGATCTCTCCTTCAGTCAAGTTTCTATAGGATCCGAACTTCTTTCGGATTTCTCCTTCAGTCAAGTTTCTGTAGGAGCCGAACTCTTTTCGGACTCCTTCAGTCGGATTCCTACAAGAGCCGAACTTCTTTCGGACTCCTTCAGTCGGATTCCTCCAAGAGTCGAACTCCTTCCGGACTTCTCCTTCGGCAGAACTCCTTCAGGAGCTAAATTCTTTTCAGACTTCTTCAGTCGGATTCCTCCAGTGGATTTCTCCTGGATGATCCCCTCCAAATGTATTCTCTTCAAGAGTCCGAACTTCTTTGGAATTGATATATGTCGAAGTCTACCAACCAACGTTTGTTTCCTTCGAGCTACGGCTATTAAATCTCGACGAATGGTCGCTATCAGTCTGCTACAGGCGACGCCACAGACGGCGCCCCCTCCGTGACAGACTTCATCAGGCCTCGAGTGGTCCGCTATCGGACGGTATGGCTATCACTATCAGCCTGACGACACCTTCCTCTTCGTATCGAACCTCGTGCGGCCCCAAGCGGCCCACTATCGGATGGTATGGTCGTTATCATCAATCAAGCTCCGTTTATAAAAAGGGACCCTTTAGATATGTTTTCTCAAAGCTCTCTTCTTCTTTTTGAAATTCTGTCGAATTCTTTTCGGAGCACTCCATTTCTGTTGGCTAGAAGAGCTGACTTGATCGTCGGAGGATTTTGCCGAAGCCGCCACCACTATCGACTTCGGACGGAACTTTGTTTTGCAGATCACCGACGGCGATCTTGTCTTTCTTGACTCCAGCTCGATCCGGTGTCAATCAGATTCTGCAATAATAAAATTGGCGCTAGAAGGACCCTCAGTTCATGAGATATGCTTGTTCTTAAAGGAGTGTTCAGTCGATCTTGCCGACCTTCTTCAAGATCTGAGCCAGATCCATCTATTCTTGCTCTATCATCAATGCTTCAACCACCTCCTCCATCGGTGGCCATAGTAGACTCGGAGCAGTTTAACCTGTTGATACAGCGGATTCAGGGCCTCACCGAAATGGTACAGGCCATGCGGCAGCCTTCAATAGCGGTTCCGCCAAAAAATTCGTCGTCGGAATGTCAGGAACCGATCTCAAGGAGGAGCACTTGGGCTAGCATACCCATCGCCCCTAGGAAGGAGAAATAGAGAGCAGAGCATTCTTGCTTGGATCATGGTTCTTCTCTGAAAGAGATCTTTCCCATCCACGGTCGGAAGCCTTCTAAGACATGCGATCGAGTTGACGTCCTCGATCAGAAACTGCGGGGACGGATCGGCGGATTGAGGAGCTCGGCCATATCGTCCCAGCTCACCATGACGAGGTCCGCACTGATCCTCTTTTTTTCTTCGAATTATGCAAGAGTCCGTTCCGTCGAACTTCAAATTCTCCCAATTTGAAAGCTACGATGGAACCTTCGATCCGGTCGATCATTTAGAAGCCTTTCGGACCATGATGTTGCTCCATGGTGCATCAGACGCCATATTATGTCGAGCTTTTCCATCTACCTTAAAGGGAGCAGCAAGAAATTGGTATTCGGCGTTGAAGTCGGGTATGATTTTCTTCTTTTTGAGAGAGATTAGTGTTGCTGCTCATTTTAGCACCAATGTCCGTGGAGATTTTTCGGATATGAACGTCATGCAGGAGGGGAATCCATCCGAGCTTATTCATCTGGTTATAATGCTGGCGTTGGAAGTGAGAAAGAAGTACCCAGAACTTTGCCGATCGCTAGCTCGGGAGAGGATATGTCACGTACGGAAAAGTTGAAGATTGAAAAGCGTTTGGAAAAACGGCATGGCAAGCGAGTCTAGCAAACCCACGTTGATGAAAGTCGAATGAATTCGGCCGCATCATCTCTCCGAGCGCAAGTGCAATGAGAACTCTCTCTCGGCTTCATCATCAAGGAGCTCCGATAGAATGGGCGCGAAGTTTCTTACCCTCTGAGGTTTACAACTTATGCCTATTGCTCCACAAACGTCTCTGAAGCAAGCCAATGGCGCACCGCAGCTAAAACTACAAATGAGAGGAACAATAAGGGATCGGCCGCCATCCGACGCATATTCTTCTGGGGGGTTTAGTACTTCGACGAGCCGCCATCTCTCAGCCTCAGAAACGGAGAAGCTTTGTTCTCGATTGGGAAGGCCCATATGAAGTAGAGGAGGTCGTTCGGCTCCGAACTTTTGTCAGAAGAAGGCTCGGAGGAATAACCTGAGGAACGAAGAGACTTGGAGAAGAATGTACTGTCGTAAATTTACTTCATAAAACTCCATTTCATATTTATGTTCTCTCGGTGCAAAATTATGTGAATGATAGGAAAGAAGCAATTAAAAGTGGTAATGTTGGAATAGGAGGAGAACCTCGTCCTACATGAGCAAAGTCTTAAGGCCTCGCGTTCATTTTAAGGACGAGATGAGGAGAGGCCTGGACAAACGGCTCTATGTCTCCATAATCCGTTAGGAAGAGAAGGAACCTCGTACTAACGTGCAAAGTCGAAGGCCTTCATTTTAGACGATGATGAGGAGGATCTGACCTGGTTCTTAATGTGTCCATAGCCCGTTAGGAAAGGAGGAGAATTCATCTTAATGTGAGCAAAGTCGAAGCCTGTTCATTTTAGATGAGATGGGGAAGAGGCCTACACGTTATGTGCCCTCATAAGTCCGTTAGGAACAAGAGGAGAACTCGCCTAATGCGACACAATCGAAGGCCTCGTTCATTTAGAATAGATATGGGAGAGGCTCCGGGAGAGGCCTCCCGACAAGTTGGAGAGATTCCCGAGCTCCTTCAATACCTCAGTGGAATAAGATCTTCTGAGCTTCAAACTCTACCCCAGGAGAAAAGTTCTGACAAGCTACGTCAAAACCTCAGAGGCTTCAGATAAGATTCTCCCTCGAGATTAAGAGTCTACGTCAACAGAAGGATCTCCTTTAACTTCGGTTGGAGATATAAGAATTTCTCTGAGCTTCAACTTCATGTAACCTCGCTGGAGCTTAAGATTCTCCTTAAACTTAAACGTCTACTGTCAGCAGGAGAAGAATCTTCAATTCAGCTGAGATTAAGATCTTCTCCCGGCCCTTAGAAGTCTTAACAATGAAATACCGGATCTATAAGACTTCTTCAACCACCTGAAGGAAGAGATCTCCTTCGAGCTTCAACGTCTACGTCGGCTGGAGATAAGATCTTCTTCAATCTCGACTAGAGATAAGATCTCTTCGAGCTTCAACTTCAACGTCAACCTCATTGGAGATAAGATCTCTCTCGAGCTTCAACGTTACGTCACTAGGAGATAAGATCTCCTTCAACCTTCGGCTGGAAATAAGATCTTGTCCGAGCTTCAACTTAACTTCAGTCTCGGTTGGAGATAAGATCTCCTCGAGCTTCAACGTCACGTCTCAGGAGATAAGATCTTCTTCAACCTCGGTTGGAGATAAGATCTCGAGCTTCAATTTCAATCGACTGAGATAAGATCTCCCCCGTTTCAGCACGTCGAAGATTAGATCTCCTTCAATCTCATTGGAGATAAGATTTTTTTCGAAGCTTCAACTTCAACTTCAACCTTGGCTGGAGATAAGATCTTCCCCGAGCTTCAACGTCTACGTCAATAGGAGATAAGATCCTCAACCTCAAACTGGAGATAAGATCTCTCTTGAGCTTCAAACTCAACGTCAACCTCAACTGAGATAAGATCTCCCTCGAGTTTCAACGTCTACGTTAGCAGGAGATAAGATCTCCTTCAACCTCGGTTGGAGATAAGATCTCCCTCGAGCTTCAACGTCTACGTTAGCAGGGAGATAAGATCTCCTTCAACCTCGTTGAGATAAGATCTCCCTTGAGCTTCAACGTCTACGTCCGCAGGAGATAAGATCTCCTTCAATCTTGGCTGAAGATAAGATCTCTTCTGAGCTTCAACTTCAACGTCAATAAGATTTTCCCCGAGCTTTAATGTTTACGTCAGCAGGAGATCAGCAGGAGATAGAATCTCTTCAACTTCAGTTGGAGATAAGATCTCTCCGAGAACTTCAAACTTGGAGATAAGATTCCCCGAACTCAACATCTTCGTCAATTAGGAGAAGATCTCCTTCAACTCGGCTAGAGATAAGAGTTCCCAAGCTTCAACTTCAACCTCGGCTGGAGATAAGATCTCCTCCGAGTTTTTAACGTTTACGACAGCAGAAGATAAGATTTCTTTCAATCTCGGTTGGAGAGTAAGATCTTTCCGAGCTTCAGAGTCTACTCAACAGGAGTGATCTCCTCAAACCTCGGCTGGAGATAAGATCTCTTCGGGCTTCAACGTCTACGTCAGCAAGAGATAAGATCTTCTTCAATCGGTTGGAGATAGATCTTTCCTCGAATTTAGTCTACGTCAATAAGAGATAAGATTTTCTTCAACCTCGGCTGAAGATAAGATCTTCCTCGAGCTTCAACGTCTACATCACCAGGAGATAAGATCTTCTTCAACCTCGGTTGAAGATAAGATCTCTCCCGAGCTTCAACTTTAACGTCAACCTCGGCTGGAGATAAGATCTTCTTCTTATCTCCTTCAAACCTCGGCTGGAGATAAGATATCCTCCGAGCTTCAACTTCAACCTCAACCTCGGTTGGAGATAAGATCTCCCCCGAGCTTCAAAGTCTACATCAACAGGAGATAAGATCTTCTTCAACCTCGACTGAAGATAAGATCTCCCATAAGCTTCAACAAAAGACAAAATCTTTCTAGACCTTGGCTGGAGATAAGATCTTCCGAGCCTCAACTTCAACGTCAATCTCGGCTGGAGACAAGATCTCTCCTGAGCTTCAACTTCAACGTCAATCTTGGTTGGAGATAAGATCTTCCTTGAGCTTCAACCTGAACTGGTGCAGAGCCCTGAAGAGGACTTCGGCAGTCGCCCTTTTTGTACTTTTTTTCTTCGAATTTCGAACTTGAAAGTGGGGGGACTATTGTTGGGGATAAATTCCGTTCCCGCCGAAGTCTAGTATGGTGCTTAGCGTAATGCAGCTGGTAATCATGGAAGAGTTTCGATCCGGAATTCTTCCTCCAGCGGTCGAGTCCCAATCGATCTCCTTTAGCGGCCGAACTCGTTCAGTAGCCGAACTCCTTCAGCGGTTGAACTCCTCCAGCGACCGAGCTCCATCCAGATTTCTCCTTCGATCGGATTTCTACAGGAGCCGAATTCCTTTAGGAGCCGAACTTCCTCCGAGCTCTTCCTTCAGTCGGACTCCTCCAATGGCCAAACCTTAGTCGAACTCCTCAGTGGTCGAGCCCCAGCCGAACTCCCCCAGTGGTCGAACTCCTCCTTGACTTCTCCCTCAGTCGGACTCCTACGGGAGCCGAACTTCTTCCAGATCTTTCCTTCAGACGGATGTCTACAGCAGCCAAACTTTTTTTGGATTTCTCCTTCAGTCAGACTCCTCTAGAAGTCAAATTCCTCCCGGATTTCTCCCTTAGTCGGACTCCTATAGGAGTCGAACTCCTTCTGGATCTTTTCTTCAGTCAAGTTTCTATAGGAGCCAAACTTCTTCCGGATTTCTCCTTCAGTCGGACTTCTCCAGAAGCCGAACTCTTCCCGGACTCCTCCTTCAGTCAAGTTTCTACAGAAGCCGAACTCCTTTCGAATCCTTCTTCAGTCAAGTTTCTACAGGATCTGAACTCCTTCCGAACTCCTCCTTTAGTCAAGTTTCTGTAGGAGCCGAACTCCTTTCGGACTTCTCCTTCAGTCGGATTTCTACAGGAGCCGAACTCCTTCCAGACTCCTTCAGTCGGATTCCTTCAAGAGCCGAACTTCTTCAGAACTCCTTCGGCCGAACTCCTTCAGGAGCCGAACTCCTTCCAGACTTCTTCAGTCGAATTCCTCCAGTGGATTGCTCTCGGATAATCCCATCCAGACGTATTTCCTTCAAGAGTCCGAACTTCTCTGGAATTGATATATGTCGAAGTCTACCAACCAACGTCTGCTTCCTCCGAGCTACGGCTATTAAATCTCGACGAATGATCGCCATCAGTCTACCACAAGTGATGCTATAGGCGGCGTCCTCCTCCGTGATAGACTCCACCAGGCCTCGAGTGACCCACTATCGGATGGTATGGCTGTCACTATCAGCCTGACGACATCTTTCTCTCTGTACCGAACCCCATGCGGTCCACTACCGGACGGTATGACTGTCACCATCAATCAAGCTCCGTCTATAAAAAGGGATCCTCCAGTTACGTTTTCTCTAAGCTCTCTTCTCCTTTTCAAAATTCTGCCGAACTCTTTTCAGAGCACTCCATTTCTGTTGGTCAGAAGAGCTGACTTGATCGTCGGAGGGTCCTGTCGGAGCCACCACCACCAACTCCAGACAGAACTTTGTTTTGCAGGTCATCGGCGGCGACTTCGTCTTCCTCGACTCCAGCTCGATCCGGCGTCAATCAGATTCTGCAACAACAATCCTGATGGTGCAAATGCTTGTTGGGTGGATTAACTTTTATGATTCATCTTACATCTGCATGTATGACCAATGGGCAATGCAATCTTTATGAGTCATCACCTAAAAGCTAGTCCATAAGAACCTTCAAATAAAGTCCATCACTATCTGAATGCTGTAGGCTTGTTCCAGTATCATATCAGTTATTAGAGTCAAATCCATTTGCTAATTCACCTGCTTTTTGGCCCTTCTAGTACTACTGATGCTCCTGGGATTTTGTATTGCTCATTGCACTATTGCTACAGGGACTCCCTCTAAATCAGTTCTAGCTTAACTAATGTGGGCCTGCAATCCAGATCACTCAAGACTTAAGGAACAAGCATTTACATGAGATAATTGCAGTCAAGGAGTAGTTGATCTTTTTTCTTTTTTCGTGTATATTCCTGAATGATTTGGTAGCCTCTCATGTCCACTCTTTTTTTTTTTTTTTACCACCCTCGAAATTAGTTACATCCAAGGGAGCCTGAAACAAACCTCATGAAAGATAGACCATAAGGAGCCTAGCTTTATAGGTGCATATTCAGTGCAAGCTAAACACAACTCTGTCATGGAAGGGGCTTAGTATAGGTTGGAAATTACTTGAAGATAGGATGTCCTAAAATAACTGGTGTAAGTGTTTAAAAATGGTTTAAAGATAATAGTTTGTTAGAGGATGCAGACTACAGCCAGGAGCTCGATATTATATAGGATTAATAAAGTTGAATCCCACTTTTAAGGTAGGCATGGTCTTTTTTTTTGTTGTAGTTGCTGTTATGATGAGGCTGTGGATTTCTTCTTTTTTCATATCTGAGATATTTTGATTTTTTTTCTTCTTTGAAGCATGTAATTAAAAACTTTTTCTTGTGTATAGAATTATCAAATGGTTAGATTACAAGAAGTAAGAGTAGCCCTCTTCTGGGAAGAGGCTGCTTAATTGAACGGGATGTGTAGGGGCCTTTCTTTTGCCGCCTTTGGGATTTTTGCCCATCTATTATGATATGTTGTTAATGCACAATGTGTGTGATCTACTCGTCCGTGTACCTGATTGGATGTTAGTTACTCTGCAACCATAAGGAGCGAAATCAAACTCCGTTCCTATTGAGCTCAGCTTAGTATTAAACTGACAGTTTTGCACTGTAACAATTTAAGAATGTGCTCGAGTTCATATCACATCAACAAGCATCAGATTTACCTAATGATCAACTATGCTATAGTTTTAAAATTCTATGGCTATTACAAATGCATTTAGGGAAGAATAATAATCTTAATGTGATAGTATCTCAGCTAGTGACTGTTTTATATTTTGCCTAGGGTTTTGACAAGTAAAGCAGTTGAGGCGAATGATGGGAAGCCACTACCTCTACTCCAGAAAGCTTTTATTGGGCTGACAGCTGGAGCAATTGGAGCATGTGTTGGCAATCCAGCTGAGTTGCACTCATCGAATGTGCAGGCATAGTAGACAAAATGACCTTTAAACCCTCTCCAGCACAAGAGAGGCGACACAGTCATACTAAACAATCATATTCCGAGATCGACATCATATGCGATATTATTCTGCTTGTAGGTCGGTATGAAAAGAGCCCGCTTTTAGCGTAACTTATGAATAGGTTAATGCGACACGGTCGACGTACTATAGTCTAGCAATGAGAACGAGATGTAGAGACAGTGTGTAATTAGTGGAAGCGATGGGACATTTGTCATTTCAAAATGACGAGCTCAATCAGTGGATGATCGTACGCCAGCAGTCGAGCATTTTTACAAGAGAAAATCACCTTCCTGGCCTAGGGAGAGAAATAATGCAGTAGCCTGTCTAAGGTTATAGGTGTACGAACCGAAGTTAAATGATAGATCATATAGACCTTAATTCCTTGTATGAAGTAGCCTAAGAGTACATGCCTACCAACAACTAGCTATCAAATCTATTGAGCAATGGTCGAAAAAATTATTGATTTGTGGAAATTATGTGTTAGGCATTAAAGACAGTGCATATGCAAAGAATCACTCGCAACATGACCAAGAGAAGATAAGTATTCGCTCATCGGTATTACTTCAATTATTGACCTATTCAATCATCTGAGACATCCATTACAACATATTCGTGATTGGTCCTGACTGTTTCCATCGTTAGATTATTTTGTTATAGTGAGTTCCCTCTGACCTTTCAGTCCCATGGAAAAATAATATGATCCAAGAGTTAATTGTGCTTACGTTTGCTCTCTATAGACATAAAATTTAAGAGACAGTGTTTCTCACGTGCCCTCGTCTTAAAATCATGTAAGATAACTTTCTCCTCGTACTGTGAAATGTATAGAATTGCGTACCATGAGGTCAGTCTGTTGAACTCTGGCGAGGTTAAACTCACTTGAGGTCCTATAGTAGGAGAACCATAGTCAAACAACGAATAATACCAGAGTGTGGCCGATCACGCTTCCTGATGAGCCAAGATCTTAGGTGTCTATGCTTCATTTTAAAATGATAAATATTTATTCGAAGAGACATCTCGAAGATCATACCTATGATAATATTGATGAGTGAGATTTTTCGCCCACCAATATAACGATTGGGAAATATTCACTGCGAATACCTTATGATATTGCCAGCTATAATAGATTTCTTGATACTTTGGTCCCAACATGAGCTCCTATGGCGTGATCGAGCAAGAGTCTTCAGTAAATCAATTAAACCAAACTTGATTTACTTCAGGTCCTGAGCCCGGCCTTCAGCCTGCTTTCCAAATGACATTCGACCTGCGTTATTATCTAATATGTCTATCTGTGATCACCAAATCACGACGCCTCTAGGTGTTATCATAACCTCGAGCTTCGAGACCCTCAAATAAACTGTTTCCGGATACTTCTCTCACACCAATAATGTCCCAATCGATAGAGCGAAGGGACGCCCGTTCATTCCACCAGTATAGGCACCTCATAGGTGATAGCAATCGAGTGTGTAAGCACAGAAAAGATTGTAAGGACGCGTAACTCTAATCAGCCGGCGAGTATTGTTGGAAGCGAGGGCATGATGTAAGCTAGACTGGACTCTCCCTTCTTTCCTCTATGAGGTTGGAGAGAGAGGAGCAGTCGTGGCCTCTCATCTGATGGACGAAGGCGATGGGAGAGATTTGCGTCGATAAAATAGAATGATTCTTATGAGGAATGTTAGTGCGCTACATCTTATAGAGATTCGTAAAAGAAAATTCAATAAGCGTCGACTCAGAAGTTTAATAGCTATTCTAAATATTACTCAAATTTCATGCTTATTACCCTTATCTATAAATGTATATAAAAGCTATCAAGTCATTCAAATATATGGTATCATGCGAGTGTCGTCCATGGGTAGCATCTGATAATTTCGATAAAGGCTTACCATATAGTTATCAACTATATCAATGGCATGTCCAAAGCTCTTAAAATTGAGTAAGCTAAGTTTGGTGGGATGGCTCTGCATGATCGCTGGGAGAAAGGGGTCATGCAAGTATCATTCAATAGACGGGGGAGCCAGCGAGTTCCTCAATCCCATCAGCTCAATTCCTAATTATGATCTAGAAAGATCATCCTAATCATGATCTTAAAGAATCTTTGATAAAAAGAGTAGAATGTTTAGATGTGTGCCTAGAAGATAGATTGGCTAACATTGTAAACACTTCTAAGAGAAATTTTATAATTTTGACATAAATTATAGAAAAATATTTCTATCATAGGTGTATTTAAAGTTTGGTATGTGATACACCTTTGAGTTATGGTAAGAGTTCATATTTTCAAAGACTTAAAAATTTAAGACATGAATTGTATTAATTAACTATAAATTGCTTTGGATGTAGATCATCACGAGAATGGTAATTGATCTAGAAGGTTGGTACAACGCTTCTCTTATAAGAGTCTTAAGTCTAGTCGCTAGAATCCCGCAGAGTATAATACTCGTGAGAATGAGGGCATTGAGGTGACCACCTACGAATGTCATATACATAGTATCATGAGACTATCTACAGGCTCCTCGTCGATACTGTTGCCCACGAAATCCTGTCCCGAGGACTTCTAAGTTGGATTTAACCGACGGCCACAATGCCTCCCATATTTAAATTGGTACCATGTAGAGTTTGTGTTCTGTAAGGTCAGGTTTGCACTTCTAAATCAGATATCTCTAGTGCTCACTATGTACCTCTATAATCCCTGATGTTGCTCTTATATCTATCTGTTGACTGTATAAGATTTGTCCGGAGTTACAATTATTTTGGTTTCGCGTTACAGAGTGCGTGCGAATCCTGCTCATAGTGATGGAATCATGCTATCATCCTCGAATTCTTGAGTATGAGAAGATACCATTATATGCGAAGAAGCGATGAGTACAATACGCCTGCAACAATTATGTATAGTGTCACCTGATTTTGCGCCCGCCAGTCGGTTTCCTATGATAAGCTGTACTATGTAAATTCAGTGATAAGAGTGTTCTTAGTAGTGAGTTAAAAGCGTTAGTTGATAACCAAGGGAACCGAAATCCATGACAAGGATAATAATGAATCCTTCCCCGTAGAATGAAAATCTCTATATTGAAGTTGATAGTCTAAGTTGAATCTAAAAATAGTTTATCATCTCACTTATATACTGCTTGCCTTGTATTCTTTGCTCTCTCTCGCGTGCTTCCTGTGTGTGTAGAGCGATGTAATGTAATTGGCAGGGAGCTAAGCGTTCTGGCGTGTTCCGAGATTCCCTTGCTTCAGAGCTAGCAGCCTATACTCTCTATTGATTATGTCAAAAAACACAAGACAATTACAGGAAAGACTGGCAGCCGCACATACGTCAACTGTGAAAATATATCACACCCTGCAGCATAAAGCTTCTCGGCTTGGACTGTGCATGTATGCCACTCAATGACCCATCGTTATGAAAAGTGGTGAGCGCTTCAAGATGTGCGCCTACACTGTGAAGTTTCCTAAGTATCACTGTGAATTGCTGCCTACTCCACCAGCGTTCTTAACCTGAGGTAGGATTAGAAGCTCTCCGAATCACCGTGGCGGTACTTGCTAATGCAACGCTCATATGTTCTCACCAAAGCCTTCATCTTTTCTCTTTTAATAACTATGACTGTTATCCCTGACATTGACCAATATCGACTCTGTCCTTGGTGCAGTTGACATATGTTAGTATAAATATGTGTGACACAGGAATCCAGAAAAGACGATTCGTTGAGAGTAGAGATATGATGTCCTGTCAAAGCATTGTAGAATTTCTACTCTTAATTCACCGCCTGATCCATACGAATATGCAATTGACTATTCTCAGAACTACATTTCCTATAAATAAGTTCCTTATACAGCCATTTATGCATATCTGTACAGTAGAAGGCTGTTTTGATTACTTGCATTAAGACCTCCTACATACGTCTACTCCC
Organism: Cocos nucifera; assembly: GCA_006176705.1. Lineage (NCBI taxonomy): Eukaryota > Viridiplantae > Streptophyta > Magnoliopsida > Arecales > Arecaceae > Cocos > Cocos nucifera. Next base: position 1,972,810 of record QRFJ01000028.1, on the reverse strand, counting down.
TTGAACATTAGTGATAGATACTTATTAATAGCGTTTCTTTATTCAGAGGAGGTGTAAATAATGCTTGTGCTCGACTGAGTATTGGGAAGCTATTCCCTGCTTTTCCAATTATTTGCTCCGAGTATCAGCAGATCCTATTCTCACACCTCAGTGAACATTGGACAGACTCTCGCATGAAGGACAAATTTTCCTTATGCTCAAACATTCTTAGACGGCATCAAATAGACTAAGTTGTAAGCATACAAAAATTAGAAACGTTATTCTGCGTGATACAAACCCAACGTTCTAATCAGCGCCATAGCCATTTACTGCGTCTTGTTGGCTAGTCTCGTAGTCACTTCTCCTGCCGTCGTTAATGCTAATAGTTATGTGATAGAGATAAAATTCATGTCTTAAATTTTTAAAGTCTTGAACAATTATAAACGAAGCATACATAACTCCCAAAGTGTGTTGTACACCATACGGAACTTGTCAATATATCACTCATACATTATAAAAAATATATGTGTCTTTCTAGCAATTTATTCATTTAGACTCAAAAAAGCAGATAAAAATTTAGGTTTAAAAAGGATATCAGAGAGAAATTAATGGATTTCTTTACCCGTGGTGAATCTATTTCAGGAAAATATAAAAAAAACTGAGGTCAGAGATCCGGAGAATCATGCTGGAAGAGACAAAGAATCTACAGTGTTATTGTGACCAGGTAGTCAATTCAAAAGAAAGGTTGGGTAGTCCCTATGACTTGTTAAATGTGTCTTATGATGTGACTACATACTTATATTGCTTAGCCACGTCTTAGTGGAAGGATATAATGCATATATTATATCCCTATCATATAGTGAGCATTATGAAGATTTCTATTGAGTTCCAAAAAGTGCAAACGATTATAGGTATAACAATGTATGCACAGATAGGTGAGTGAATCGTACCGCTAGAGTATCCGCCGCGCAGGCCAGGCACTCTCCGTTATGTGCTCTCTGACATGGCATGATAAGCGATAGCATATTGAATCACACTCCTCAGTGTGCTCCCTATTTTTTTCAAAGTAGCCAGAACAATACATTTGCCATGGCATCCACAGTCTAAGACCTGGTTATATGCTTCTGTGTTCTGATCCAGATAATATGAGATGAATGAATCGTTTGACTTCTATGGACACTATGCCTATATAATTATTATGTTGGAACTACAGAGCACTACGTTGTAACCTTCTCACTGTCTAGCGAGATGAATTTGGACGAAGCTCGTCATACCTCCTCGAAATCCTGTGTTTCCCATACGCCTTGGACGAGTCTTCCATACTTAATGTGTCACGAAGTTCTCATGCCACTCATCTTATAAGACGTTAATTGATATTCATAAAAATTCAGCAAAGAATAATGCTTTTCTTTTATTTTGTAGCAGGCAAGGAGATATGATAGAGCTCATATATAAAAAATAGGAATAATAAAAGACAGTAAAAGAGATATGATCTTTCTCATTACTTCGATCAAATGAGCCATCGTTTATGACTCATTAGGAAGCAAACTGCGCCAATATCTGATCCATAGCGATATGGGATTCACTGAAAGTGTACTAGAATTGTAGAATGAATTTGGCTTTATTGTATCAACTTACTTCACGATGCAAAAACTAGTAATGAGTGAATCCCCATACAATGAAGATCATAATGCAATTGTCAGCGGCGCCAATACAGGCTAACGTGCCTCAAGAGTGATATACACAAGGTTTATCCCATATCAATTTATTAACTTATTAATAATCCTATATGACATTGATGATAAAAGACTAATATCTGCTTAGGTAGATAGATATGTCTCATTATGAGAATTATTGGTGTTCTCCGATAAATCTGAAATGGATTCGCACCAAGCGAAATCTGATTGTTAGCTGAACGTTGGCGAGCGAGATGGATAGTTGAAGCCGCGCCTCAAGTCGGATCTGGGGTTGATATGAGTGACCACAAATATAAAAAAGTGTATTGTTCAGATGAATTGACATAGATTATGTAGTGAAGATTGCGGATATTTTTTTCAATTAAAAGAAAGAACCTTACCCCAATGATAGATTAATTCATATGGAATCAGAGTCAAAAGTCGGTAAGTGCTCTTTGGTACGAGAAATTTGTTCAAAATTGTATCATCATCATAACAGAACTCTTCTTCGGCAGGCCGAACAAACAGAGAGATTCGTGTACGAGATGTGCTCTATATCACAAAATATGAGTAAGTGATGAGCTGTTGACGCCGCTCTGATCGGGAGTAGAGCGAGCGCGACATAGCCTTAGTAGATCATAGTCATAATATATCTCGTGTTTCATAGAACGAGGCTCTTAGGTAAGTTTCTATATAGGTGTCCCGCATGATACCACTACGCGGTTCTCGTGCTAGAAGACATCTCATAGAGATCCATATTAGTGCATCAACCGTGATGCGCGAGGCTATTTTGGTATTTGATCAGAGATAGATACGGATTTCCTTTGTATATTGAGTCTGAGAGTGTGGAGTAGCCATCGTCCTGTGTTCTCCAAACCAAGTTCGCACTAGGATCACATAGGCTTTTTGTTACCGAATGTCTCAGAGAGAGCACGAGAGTTCTTGAGACTCGTGATATAATTGTTCATGAGCTGAAGTGGGGGCGCATTTAGAGTACATTTAATCATTTTTCGACTCCCAATGCTATTTGCTTCCGTACTCCCGAAGATTGCAGATTTTTGCTTTTCCTACTTGCATCGAATTCTGATTACGGATACTTAGAAGAAGAAAGAGATCACATAATTAAAAGTGAGTAACAGAGTGCGACATCTAGATATCATGATAAAATGAAGAGTAAAATGAGCGAGATGCAAATAAAGAATCGTATATCACCGAGCTTCTATTCTTCGATGAAAATCTCCATCTTTGCATCAATCTGATTCTCTTAACATGGACACAATCTATTGACATCTAGTGTAGCTGTAAAAACTCACTTGATATCTGAAACGGCTTCAACGAACTACAAGCGACACTCTTTGCTTCTTAAGGCCTTTTAATAAACATTTTCTTTCTCCTTCCCGGGTTATTTGGTTTTTCCCACAGGGGCTGAAACTTGGGTTTTGAGTTTTCTCCTCCTGTTTGTTTATTCAAGATTGGTTTATCTAATTCTTTAAGGGATTGTGTCAACTAAGAAAAATCAAAGATTATGGATAGTGGAGCCTGTGCGCCCAACCGAAACTAATTGATATTCCACCGATCTTTAGTTACAATTCTACTCGATCGGAGTTGATTATATAAAATCTTTCAAAATCAGCCCTAGTGTGAGGAGAATGCGGACGCTGTATGGTTGATGAGACTCGGCAAGTACACTCAGATATCAATTCCAAAAGAGTTTCGGACTTACCCATGTAGAGGAAATGCACTGCTCTGCGTTGGGTGGGATTATCTGAGAGTAATCCGTTGGTTGAGGTTCGATCTGTACGTGGTCATGACATTAGATCGTTCGTCGGATTGAACTCAATATGTTGAATGTCTATCCGAGGGCGATTCTCTGTAAGCCCTGATTTGATTCTCAGCGCGCATATCCGAGTATATGAAATAAGTTTGGAGATTAAGCCAATTCATCCAGCTCCTCCACACACCTGTGAGTTCTGATCTGGACAATAATAAATAGAAGCCACTAGCTTGCTTCGACTAGAGAGTCTAATCTTATGATTCTGTTATGATAACAAGATGTAAAGATGCGTGGCAACGACCAGATATTGCAAGAGAGGCATGTGGGTCAAAAGGAACCTGTTACGAAGCTCATCCTAAGGCAATACGACTAGGCGCGTGGTAGTTACGCCGAAGGAGAGATTGCGGGCTCCCCATAGCGTATTAACTCCGACTTGACCCTATTGGAGGGAAGTAACGGGATGGGAGTGGTCTCATCTGGTGTCAGTTTCTACACATACGAGAAGCACCTATGGAACCGTATGAGAGTTAAGGCTTCACAGTGAAGTCTGCCTGAAGGGGCACGGGAGGAGCTCCTCGGTGCTTTCTGCTAGATGGAGTCCCACATCGAAAACGTGCCTCGGTCGCACTCTCAAGTTCGTGCATACTGGATGAGGCTCGACTGTGATGCACAGTTAACCGGTCACAGTGTTGAGAGAGGATTTGCACGCTTAAACTCTGAAACAATCTTCAATGAGAAACATTGATGCGAAGAATAGAGGGGCTAAGGTCATGTAGCCGGCTAGAGTAGAGATTGTTCCGAATTATCGCCTTCTGATAAGTTCATAATGCTGAGACTACACCAAGTATCGTCTGTATATGCTCAGTGCCTAGAAAAAGTTGGGATAATACCTTGGTAGTAACTCTGAAGACATCATCAACTGTGGAGCTCAAAGTAGAATGAGAGCTAAAAGATGTAAATACTAAAATATCTAACCCAAAGTCTAAGTGAAATTATTTCATGAAGTTAATTTAATTTAAGTAATTTTATAAAAAATCTGAATGTTCACTCGCCCAGTTTAGATCTATTACATACATTAGCTAAGTAACGACCTATCAATGAATTTCTTTTATATATTATTTATAAAAAATACTATAATTATATTGATATTGTAATAAAAGAGATTAATATAGTAATGTTATCACTACAAAAAGGAGAATATGTTAAGTAGAAATATTTAAAATAAGAAGAACGTATAAGAGAATCCTCATCATGTGTTGCCAAAGAACAAATTATAATGCCTAATCCTAATAAAGATAAACTAATTATTAGTAATAAGAATTCAACTAATCCTTAGAGTGTGAATAGTATTTCAATAAAATAATTTATTACTTCTATGTTGAATATATATCTTTTATTTAATATGAGAATGAAAATGAAGTACATCTAGAGTGTGCACCTGAGTGACTACAATATTGATTAATATTAGCACAATAGTTTACACTATAAGAGTGTATCAGTTAACTCACTAAGACTAAACTCCAAAGAGAGTGAATTATAAAAATTAGCAAACGATAATTAATTACCCATAATTAAATTATGACACTACATAGCGAAAAGTAACGAAGATACTAATCTACTAGTTATAATGAGTGATAATAGATATTGTGAAAACCAATAATATGAGTCGACCTATGTCAATTTTATCTGTGTTATCATTAAAAATAGTTATATTATTGATTGTTTTTTAAAGTTGTGTGTAGAAGTACAAAAATTTAAATTGATTTCCAAGAGAGAAAAAGGAGCCCGATACCATGGAGAGTATTATGACTCTAGACCAAAGAAAGAAAAATGAAAAAAAAATAAATTGCATGAGGATAGGATTATGGTTCCAGAATGTACTTGAATACCTTAATTAGAAGCATGAGAAGACAGAATGTGAGGTTTAAAATTATTATCATATTGAAATAGTTCATTACCCTCACGGTGAAGAAAAGGGATCCCAAAAGAATTATGCTAAACAATGTAAAATTAAAAAAGACTCATCCCATTTATCTTATCTATCCCATATCATCTGTAATCTTTGGGATGACCACTCCACGGCTCTCTTGCGATTTAAGAATGTCTATATGGGCACATTAGTGAGAGCTTCATAAGACTAGATGCGCGACACCTGAGAGAAGAACATCAGCCTAAACTGTTCATGCAAGAATGATGTAGCTCTGATAAGTTCCTCTCCACCTTTGTTTTAATCACTTGTATTTTTACGAATAATATCTATATCCTATGAACCGCCAAGATTGATGACTGTATACGTGAAATGTCAGAGCAAAATACTGGATATTGACCAAACACCAAATACCAAATATGACAAGAACAACTGATATGCTTACCAATCGAGAAAGGTCTAGACGATTTTATTTTATGCGTTTCCTACAATCAAAAAACAAAACAAAGAGATGCATCTATGAACTTCGTGAGGAAGATTAAAGAGCAATTGATAATATGAGGCACCAAAAAACGAGCCAAATAGGCGTTACCGTAAATTCTTAACTACCCTCTAAAGAAGAAAGCAGACACAATAACACATATGACTATACAGTGCATTACACAAAACCTAGTGCTGTCAAACCACAATACCTTTATATAATATTGAACATAGGAGAATTCTCCTGAGGCTATTCAACCTATTTTCAGAATTGTTCCCGACCCTTCACACCGCTAATCACCTGTGCTGTGTAAAACTCGCATTAGAAGTGTGTTACCGGTGATCTACAAAATAAGAGAGAAAATCCCACGAAGCTGTTGTCTACGATATCATGTTTATTTCCTATCATAACGTACTGGAAGGGGCTGTGTTGCAAGATAGGCGGTCATGTATCCAAATTAGAGTGGACACATGCCATGCCAAAGCTAGTTTTATCTTGATTTAATTAAAAGGAAAAGCATGCCATATTATGGACCAACCCCAAAGCCAATACAATCCTAGTGTCCTCATTTCGTACGTAAGACGGGATGATTCCACAAGCCTAATCGGATCAAACAGTAAGAAGACAACCCCATTAAAATTGGAACGAACTCAATGCGGCAGCCGGGGAACAAGATTCCCAAAACAAGCACATGCTGACACGGATAGCCCGTGCCACCCGCTCTTCCGTGCTCGACCAGCCATCAATATGGCCTGGCCTACAAAACACCAAACGAAATCCCACTACTTACTGCTTACCTCTTCCAAGGACCAGAGGAGCTTTAACAAGGTGGGGTGCAGCACCTGTTGATAGAATTGTGCCTATCGTTCGTTCTCGAGGTCTACTTCACTTGTCTAAACTGTAATATTTGATAAGGCTCTGAACCGGGGGTTGGGACGCGTAAGGTTGCCAAGGGTTCAGGGCATGGCCATAATCCATGCTGGCTTGATATAGACTCAATTCTGACTGATGCTTGACTCTGATTGTTTAAGCCTTGGTACAACTGATCAGTCCGAGGTGTAATAGTAGTTGGAAAAAAAAAAAAGGCTCCTTGCGTGCTTGAAGCGCCGTCAGTGAGGATTAATCTCCGAACAGGAAAACTAATGCAAGCATTCACGAAAGATAACGGGATCACGAACAGGCAGAGGTGAGGACTAAGAAAATGCACAGGATGGCCCATGGGAGCGAGGTTTGTTGGGAAAATTAAATGATTTTTATGAAATTATCATAAGTAATCAATAGAAATCAGCATAAATAACAGGAACAAATAAAACCATACAAAACATCTGAAATTTTACGTGAAAAATCTGAAAATGAGAAAAACCACGGGCCGAAGTCAGAAAAAAAACTTCCACTATAATCAATGGGATACACAGTTCTTTTGAAAATTCTAGAGATCATAAACATCATAAATCATCAAATCCACAGCAAATAGCAATGCCGAAAAGTCTTATAATCTAGAGTCAAATAAAAATCTAGGTTAGAAAATATCCGACAATAATCAGACCGCTAGATGTGAAGAACCAAATGCAGAGAACACGCCTGCAAAATTTCAGGCCAATCGGAGTTGAATCGCCATTCCGATCGAAGCCAAAAAGATTTCAACAAAAAAAAATCTTCCTTCCTTTCTTTCTCTTATGGCGGCCTAGTGTGCATGCGTAAAAACAAAAAGAACAGAGAGGTGGGAGAAGAAAAGTAAGGGCAAAAAAGATATTTCTCTCTTTAACCCTCAAAAGGCCCATTAGTTATTGGGCCACCATATGGGCAGAACCCAACAAATCTTTTCCTTCTAACTGATGTGGGGGCTTCACTAAACCTACCATCTGTCTGCACACCTCCATCTTATCTCTTGGCAATGCTTTTGTCAACATGTCTGTTCCATTTCTATAAGTATGAATTTTCTCAAAAGATAATAATTTATTTTTCAAAATATCACGAATCCAATGATAACGAATATCAATATGTTTGGAATGAAAATGAAAAGTTAGATTCTTACTGAGGTGGATAGCACTCTGACTGTCACTGTAAACTATGAATCCTTTCTGCTTCATTCCCAGTTTCCATAGAAATTTTCTCATCCAGAGTACTTTACAGGCTTCAGTCACAGCTATATATTCTGCTTCTGTGGTCAACAAGACGATACATTTCTGTAATCTGGATTGCTATGACACAACTCCCGCTACAAAAATAATCAGATAGCCTAAAGTAGACTTCCTAAAGTCAACATCTCCAGCCCAATCTACATCACTATAACCACACAACACTGGTTTATCAGTTCCAAAATATAAACAAATACTAGATGTTCCTTTAAGATACCTTAATATCCACTTCATTGCTTTCCAATGTTGTTTACCTGGGTTAGAGAGGAATCTACTGACCACACCAACTGCATGAGCAATATCAGGCCTAGTGCAAACCATAGCATACATCAAACTGTTAACTGTAGATGCATAAGGCACTTTGTCCATCTTGTCTTTCTTTTCTCTACTAGTAGGACACTACTGAGAGCTTAACTTAAAATGGCCTACGAGTGGAGAACTCACTGATTTTGTCTTGCTCATATTAAATCTATCAAGAATCTTCTCGATGTATTTCTCCTGAGAAAGCCATAACTTTTCTTATTTTCTATCATGGAGAATTCTCATACCAAGAATATGCCTGGTTGGTCCTAAATCTTTTATTGCAAAAGATTTACTCATCTCCCTTTTTAGCTTATTGATTTTTTTTCTGTCATGACCTACAATCAACATGTCATCAACATAAAGCAGAAGTATGATAAAATCATTATCATCAAACCTTTTAACAAAAACACAATGATCAAAAGAGGTTCTTGCATATCCATGATCTATCATAAATGACTCAAACTTTCTGTACTACTGTCGAGGTGCTTGCTTTAGACCATATAAGCTTTTCTTCAACTTGCATGCAAGATGCTCCTTGTCTTTGACCTTGAACCCTTCTGGTTGCTCCATGTATACCTTTTCCTCTAGATTACCATGGAGAAAAGTTATTTTCACATCAAGCTGTTCAATTTCTAGATTCAAGATAGCAGCTAATCCAAGCATAACTTTGATAGATGACATCTGTACTATAGGTGAGAAGATCTCCTCAAAATCAACACCCTGCTTCTGACCAGAATCCTTCACAATTAATCTAGCCTTATACCTTGGTTGTGAGCTATTCTCTTCATTCTTCAGTCTGAACACTCATTTATTCTTGAGTGCTTTCTTATCCTTAGGTAGTTCCACCAGCTCAAATGTGTGATTGTCATACAAACTTTGCATCTCCTCTTGCATGACTTTCATCCATTTTTCACTTTGCTGATTTAAAGTAGCTTCCTAGTAGCTCTCTGGTTCTCCCCCATCAGTCAACAATACATACTCATGAGTAGGATATCTTGTAGAAGCCTGTCTCTCCCTACTAGATCTCTTCAAAGGTACTGGCTCTGTAGGTACCTGCTCATCAAGCTGCTCAGGGACTACTTCATCAGTTGTAGGAGACTCATCAGGTATAGGTGTAACATCAACAGGAATCTCAGCATCTACTGGCTCATGGTTATCTTCTTGTATCTCCCCTCTGTTATTTGTAGGTGAAGGGACTATATCTATGTCACCGAGATCATCTTTGAATGACTGTCTTTTTTTGGTCTGTTCAATATCTTCAATAGTTTGATCTTCCATGAACACAATATCTCTGCTTTTGATCATCTTCTTATCAACTGGATCCCACAGTCTATAGCCAAATTCTTCATATCCATAACCTAAGAAGATATACTATCTTATCTTGCTATCAAGCTTGGATCTCTCATCCTTAGGAACATGAACGAATGCCCTACAGCTAAACACTCTCAAATGTTTGTAGGAAACATCTTTCTCTGTCCACACTCTATCTGGTATGTCACCATTCAATGGAACTGAAGGAGAAAGGTTAATTAAATCAACTGCACTCCTCACTGCCTCATCCCAAAATGAGTTAGACAGCTTAGCATATGAAAGCATACATCGTATCTTTTCCTCAATTGTTCTGTTCATCCTTTCTGCTACCCCGTTATGCTGAGATATTTTTGGAATAGTCTTTTTAAGCTTAATACCAAGATCTTTGCAATACTTCTCAAAAGGACCTCCGTATTCGCCACCATTATTAACACGAATACGCTTCAGCTGTTTTTCTATTTCTCTTTCAGCACTTGTATGAAAATGTTTAAATACATTTATCACCTAATCTTTAGATCTCAAAGGATTTGCCCAAATCTTTCTAAAATGGTCATCAATAAATATAACAAAATAAGTAGCATCACCAAGACTTATAGCATTCATAAAACAGACATCAGTATGAACCAAATCAAAAATACTTTGAATCTATGAGGATGTAATCTATGAAATGCATGCTTATGTTGTTTGCCAACCAAACAATGAGTACATGGTGGTAGATAGGTACTTTTCAAATCTGGCAAAAATTGCTCCTTTGCAAGAAGTTCTAGGCCTTTCTTGCTCATGTGACCAAGTCTCTTATGCCATAGCTCAATGGAGGAATTTTCAAGAGCATTCACTTCTCCTCTACATACTCTGGCTTCTGTCCTGTAGAGAGTGTCCAATTTCTTGCCTCTGATTTTTATCAATGAGCCTCTAGTGAGCTTCCATTTTTCTTCACTAAAAGTATTACAATAACCTTCATCATCAAGGCAATCTGTAGAAATTAAGTTGAGGCGAATGTTTGGTACATATCTAACATCTTTCAGCAGTAGCTTGCCTGCTATGTTAGTCTCTAGCAATACATCTCCCATGTCTATAATCTTGGAAACACCATTGTTTTCCATTCTTACTTGGCCATAATCACCTTTCACATAGGATGTAAAAAAGTCATGTCGTGATGTGACATGATATGAAGTAGCTGAATCAACTATCTAAATAGTCTTGACATGTGAGATTGATATATTCATCATTATAGATAATGAGCACATCACTATCTAAAACTGCTGGAGCTGTACCTTTCTCTTTATCATCTATCTCTTCACCTTTTTCTCTTGACTTTTCTCTTTTTAATTTTTTGCATTCATTTCTGTAATGCCCCGTTATCCCACAATGGAAGCACTTAATGTTCTTCCTTCCTTATGATCTCCCTCTACTCTTGTTTCGATGTTGAGGAGCTTTGCCGTTACTCCTCCCTCACCTCTCATTAATAAGTATCTCAGATTGGCTAGAGATTTCTTACTCTCTACATCTTGTTTCTTCATTGTACACGTTGTCCTTCACTATATTCAATGTCAAAATATTTTTAGAGGCAGAGTTGCTAAGTGATATAACAAGTGTCTCCCAGTTGTTAGGTAAAGAACTCAATAGAAGCAATGCTTGTGCTTCATCATCAAAGGCTATTTTAACATTAGTCAATTGATTCATCAAATCAAGAAACTCACTAAGATGTTCAGTCACTGAATGGCCTTCTTTGTACTTCAAGTTGACTAGTTTTTTCATCAAAAATATCTTGTTCAGTGGGCTCTTTCTCTCATACAATTCCTCTAGTTTCGTCCAGAGCGAGTTGGCATTAGTCTCTGCGGCAAAATGATGAAATATGCTATTGTTAATCCATTGCCTGATCAATTTAATAGCTTTTCTGTGTATAACCTACCACTCTCTCTCTAACTTGGATTTTAATTTAGCGCAGTCTCCTTCGATGGGCTCATGCAGATCTCTGCAGTATAAATAATCCTCCATCCTTGACTTCCAGATCGAATAGTTTGACTGGATTAATTTTAACATAGTGCCTGTACCACTATCCTCCATCTAATCACACGATCACTATAGCCGAACTCGGCTCTGATACTAGTTTGTTGAGAAAAATACAAACAAGCTAATTTTTTTTTTTATGGGATTAAATAATTTTTATGAAATTATCATAAGTAACCAATATAAATCAGTATAAATGATAGGGACAAATAAAACCACACAAAACACCTAAAATTTTATATGAAAAATCTGAAAATGGGAAAAACCACGGGCCAAAGCTAGGGAGAAACTTCTACTATAATTAATGGGATACACAGTTCTTCTAGAAATTTCAGAGATCATAGAGACCATAAATCATCAAATCCATAGCAAACAGCAATGCCGAAAAATCTCATAATTTAGAGTCAAATAAAAATTTGGGTTAGAAGATATCAACAATAATCAGACTGCTAGATGTGGAGAACCAAATGCAGAGAATACGCCTACAAAATTTTAAGTCGAGTTGAATCACCATTCCAATCGAAGATAAAAAGGTTTTAATGAAAGAAATCTCCCTTCCTTTTTTTATCCGACGGTGGCCTTGCGTGCACGCCTAAAAACAAAAAGAATGGAGAGGTGGGAGAAGAAAAGTAAGGGCAAAAGAGATATTTTTCTCTTTTAACCCTCAAAAGGCCTATTTGTTATTGGGCCACAACAGGCAGAACCCAACAAGATTAGATTAGGCGACTCCGAAGACTGCAGCCGAAGGCTTTGTTGCAGTAGCCATCACATGTATAACTAGGGTTAGATCAAATTTATATTTGAAATTAAATATTTATTTTGGAGATTATACTCATTCATCATTGGGAAATCTGAGATTTGCGGCTCCATCACTTTTTTTTATAAATTTTTTCAGGGCGTGTGCGATCATCCACCAATCTCCGTACTTCTTAATAAACTAAATTAATTATACATTCAATTCTTTGATTGCACATCGCCAAAAAGTCTATAGAATTCTGGGAATTCTGGTCACCGGTTGCTATTGCACTTGTCGTGATTGACTTTTTATCGTAAGTCTTAATCAATCTACAAAATTTACTCTTTGAAACAGCATTATCACTATATCTCCAGGTTATTTCATAATTAATTTGCTACTTGGATGATATGTCCTAAAACATGAAAGCACCACTACATTAAATTAAAATGCAAGGTGATGTGAAAAGTTGGATGCAGCTCATACATCATACATGTCACATGTTATCTCGAAATATTTAGCATTATTTATATAAACTTTTATCCATCCCTGCATGGTGCCATTGCAAATTACATTAGAGACATGCATCCAGGTTGCTCAGCTCCAAAAGAGATTTCTACTTGCAATTTAGTATTGGTGTGGCTATCATGATTCAACGTCCCACCCCATGATTCTCCCAACCCCCCTCCCCTTCCTGAAAAACCAAAAAAGAAAATAAAGGAAAAAAAAGTGTACTTAAGTGGAGCCAAACAGGTGTAATGACCCTCTAAACCCAACTGATAGAAAATTTTTTAAGGTTGTATTTGATAGCTGATAATTTATCCAAATTGCCAGAAGTTTAATATGAGCCCACCATATTAATGTACTTGATATGATTTTTAAGTGATAATTTGGATTGCTTCCTAAAAAATAATCTGAATAGCCTTGAAGAAAGGTGGCTATCCAAATTATCATAGATTTGACAATATTGTAATAATATTTTTTGACAAAAATACTCTCAAAAAATTATCATATCTTTTCTTTCCACGATACTTCTCTTCTCTTCTTCCTTAACCCTCTAGCATCACATGTAAGCTCTAGCCACGCAAATCTCCATCTCTTACATCCCCTCCAGTTAAATTACAGCAGTTTGGTCCGCTCTAGTCATCGTCGGTGACCTCCCACCACACCTATAAGTAATCTTTTTTTCTTTCTTTCTGGTCACTATTTTTTTTTTTTTTTTTTAGATGGGTTGTCTCCATGAGCGTTAAAGGAGGGGGAAGTTGGGGGAGATGCCATTGGCATCGAGGAGGGGGAGGAGAAGAGGGGGGTGGGGTTGCATGCATGATGGAGGGGAGATGCTGTCGACGTCCAAGATGGGGAGGAAAGGAAAATGGGGTTACAGGTGCGGCAGAATGGTGATGTCGTCGGCATCGAGGAGGGGGAGGAGAGGGGAGGGTGGGGTTGCAGGCACGGTAGAGGAGAGATGCTATCGGCATCCAAGATGGGGAGGAGAGGGGGAGTGGGGTTGTGGGTACGGTGGAATGGAGATGCCATTAGTGTTGAGGAGGGGGAGGAGAGGGAGGGGTGGGGTTGTGGGCACAATGGAATGAAGATGCTATTAGCATCAAGAAGTGGGAGGAGAGGGAGGAGTGGAGTTGCGGGCACGACGGAGGGGAAATGCTGTCAACATCGAGGAGGGGGAGGAGAGAGGTGGGGTTGTAGGCACTACAGAGGTAGGAGAAGGAAAGGAGAAGGTAGAGGGGGCTTGGAGATCTGATTTTGATGCCGATGAGAGATTATTTTTTTGTTTATTGGGTTGGAAGTAGGGGGTTGCTAAAACGGTGGGATCGTGGGAAGGATTTTGCTCTGGTTATGGAGAAGGGGCTATGGAGATGCTGGGATCGTAGAAGTTAGAAGAGAGCGGGAGGGGAGAGGAGAGGAAGAAAGGAGGAATGATACTAATTTTTGTTGAGAAGGTTTTGCTGTGGTCATGGACTCTATAGCTGTTGTTTGGACTTAATTTATTTAATAATTTTTTATTTATCTTCATATTTTAATATAAATTTTTTAAAATATTTTTTATGATAATATTATGATTTAGATGGATTGATTACCAGAGGAGTTGCTTCCAAAATTGGCATCTATCATTGCAATGTATATCAACCTTCATAGGATCATTGTTTCGTTAACTGGTGTGTTACATACATATTATACTTATTTATTGATTAGGAGAAGAAACAAGAGAAGAAGAATTGATCTTGTTGAGCATGATAGACACAAGAATAGAAAATTAGTTTTAAAAGGATTATACTTGATTCTGAGTTAGCATGTATAAAACCTATGCGCATGGATAGGAGAAGTTTCCATGCATTATGCGATATGTTACAAACTACCGAGGGATTGTTGAATAACAAAAATATGTATGTTGAGAAGATGGTTGCTATATTTTTACATATATACGCTCACCATGCTAAGAATAGAGTAATTAAAAGATAATTTATAAAGAGTGGAAAGACAATCAGTAGATAGTTTGCAGTTGTATTAAAGTCTATTCATCTTTGCCTTGAAATATTGCTCAAGAAACTAGAGTCCGTACCTAATAACTCAACTAACTATGGATGAAAATTTTTCAAGATAATTTTTCTAATTAGATGGATAAATATTTATTAATTTTAAATTATTTAAAAAATATCTTATAATAATAATAAAATAATATTATATTATATTATTATAGAATTATTTAGATATCTTAGATGTACTAGTATAAAAAAGGATTACGACAGCGGTTTGTAACCATTGTCGTAGTCTAAAAAATCATCGTCATAGGCTATGGTAGCAGTTTTTTAATTGCTGCTACTACAGACGTCGTCGTAGCTGTATGACAACAGTTGTTGCAGCGATTATTTGAACCATTGTCGTAGATAGCCTATTACAGCGGTTTATAAATTACTGCAATAGATTGACCAATAGCAGCAGTTATATAACCGCTGTCATAGGTCTAATGCAGCGGTTGACATTATTTGCATCAAAAATTTATGACAGCGGTTGGCATGGATATGGCAGCAGTTATAAAATCGCTGCCGTAGATCTTGAATAATTAAAAAAATTAAAATTTTTATTTTTTTATATATTTTATCTGATAAATATAGATATATAATATAAAAAATATAATAAATATAAAAATTATTCTAAAATACTAAAATTTTATTATCGAATAAAATTTATTATAATATTTTTTTTAAAAAATAAAATATATCAAAAATCTCCTAAATCTAGATCATCGTCATCATCACTGAGAGCCGAAGTCGGAGTTGGTGCTGGAGTTGGAGTCAGAGCTGAAGTTAGAGCTGGAATGCGGGCCAATATATCCTCGAAGCTCATGACTCCAAAATGCATGCTGAACGTCGACATCATGTCTCTCACGATGCCCTCCAAATGAGATGTGCGTTCCTTAGCCCAATCTATCCGCATTTTAGCATGATCTGCCCGTGCCAATACCTCCTCAAGCTCCTTTCGATTGATGACATCAGAAGTTTGTGAGAAGATGCTCGCCTCGGATCAGTAGCTCATCGACGTGTGTTCGGGCCTACATCAGATCCTCCTAGAGTGCTCAGGTTCCAAGACCTGAGACAGATGGTCATGGGGCTCAGAGGTATCTGGGCCATCGTGACCTACAACGTTAATAAACATTAATCAATATAACATGTTGAACAATAATATTAGTATAGCATCAATAAATAGTCTCTAATATGTATACTAATCAATTGATGGGTTTATCATTATGCAATGTAATAAACAAAAGCAACAAGATATAAACATCCAAAAAATATTATACAATAAATTCTACAACATGAATTACATTCATAAATAATTAAGGATGAGCAACAATCGTCGATCTGATCTCTTGTGCAAACCTTGGTGTTAATCCAAAAATCTGAAAGAAGAATAAAATAGATGATGGTGGCACCTTAGGGCTTAAAGTTGGAACCTTAGAAAGATATATCAAATTCTATTTGCTCAGAAGTCGAGCCGGCTCCATGCCTGAGACAACTGGCTCCATGCCTGAGACATCCAGCTCGGGTCCTCCCTCAGTCGGCTTGATCACGGCCCAAGCTGGTTTGGTTGCGTATCTGAGCTGGCTCAGCTGTGTGCCATCCCCTCAATCACTGCCTCTCTCGATCTCTCTTACCAACGACGACGATGATGTCGAACCCCTCCCTCCCAGCTTTTCCATCTCTCAATCTTTCTCTCTCGATCTTCCTCACCAACGAGGCCAAATCCCATCCCTCCCTCTCTCACTCTCTCGATCTCCCTCGTCGGCAAGGTCGGACCCCCTCCCTCCCTCTCTTGTTCTCTCGATCTCTCACTCTCCCTCTCTCGATCTTCCTCATTGACGAGATCGGACCCCCTCCCTCCCAATGATGGTGGCGAGGCCAGACCCCCTCCCTCCCAATGATGGCGGCGAGGTCGGATCCCTTCCTTCCTCTCTCCCTCTCTCGATCTCCTCGTCGACGATGGTGGTGAGGTTGGACCCCCTCCTCCCTCCCTCCCACTCTCGGTCTCCCTTATCGACGATCAGCGAGCGACCGGCCCTCTCTTTCTCAATCTATCAGTCTCCCTCTCAGTCTCTTTGTTTTTTAGTTTTGGATCCCGAAATTGGATCCGACCTTTTGGGATCCATTAAGGTCTGGGTCTGGTACTTCAAGTACAGATCCGTTGGATATTCAAATTTGGATCCACTATCAGTAATTAAAATTGGGTCCGAATTTGAATATCTAGGTTTCGATCCGAACCCAATCCATTGATAAATTTAGTCCACAGCCGTCGACATGGCACAGCCTAAGGCTACCGCCACGGCACGGTCCAAAAACTATGGCATGCAGATAATTATAATATTTATAATAAATATTCTATAAATTATTATAAATATACATGATTAATAAATAATACTATAAAATTAAAAAAAATTATACCTGCGGCTATAAAGAGCGGGTCGCACCGAAAGCTCCGAGGGTCATCGATGATGATGTTAGAGGAGGATGATCGCACTAGAGGTAACCTGTGAAATAAAAGTAAGATAGTGAGATAGAGAAGAGAGAGAAAGAGAAAAGAGGAGCAGAGGCAGCTGGGGATGGGGGGCTAGGGGGAGGGGGCACAGGGACGAGGAGGCCCGGGAGGCATAGTGATAGGAGGGTCGACGACTGGAAGAGGGAGTGTGGGGGGTGGGGGGCCGGGTAGGGGGTGACGGAGAGGGACGGCCGGGGATGGGGGGCTGGAGGTTGGGGGTGGCGGGAAGGGTGGCTGGGGATGTGGGGGAAGGAGGAGTAGTCAGGGGGAGGATGGGGGTAGGGGCCGGGTGGGGGGTGGCGGGAAGGGGCGATCGGAGATGGGGGGCTGGGGGGTGGGGGTGGAGGGGGCGGGGATGGGCGGCTGGAGATGGGGGCTACGATGGGCGGCCAAGGGGAGAGTGGAGGGTGGGGGGCGGCGGGGAGGAGCGGCCGGGGATGGAGGAGAAGGAGGGGCGGTCGGGGGGAGGGGCGGTCGGAGATGGGGGGCTGGGGGTGGCAGGATAGCGGAAAGGGGCGGCCGAAGATGGGGGGAAGGAGGAACGGTCGAGGGGAGGGTGGGGGGTGGTGGGGCCGGGTGGAGGGTGGCGGGGAGGAGCGGCGGGGATGGGGAAGGAGGGCGGCCGGGGGAGGGTGGGGGGGTCGGATGGGGTGGCGGGTGGTGGGGAGGGGCGATCGGGGATGGAGGAGCCGAAGGGGGAGGGAGAAGGAGGGGCAGCGCCGGTCGAGGGGGAAGGAGGGACGATGCCGGTCGGAGGGGGAAGAAGCCTCACCGACGATAGAGAGGAGGGGGAGAGATAGAGAGAGATCAAGTGCGCACGGAAGGAAAGCAAAAAAATTTGAAAATTTTTAATCTAACCTATGGCAGCGATTATCGAACCACTACCATAGATTTACAGCAGTGGTTATCCAAAATCGCTGTCATAGATCTATGGCATCGGTTCTATAATCGCTGCTGTAGATCTATAGCAGCGGTTATTGATAATCGCTGCCATAGATTGAAAATAATTTTTTTTTATTTTTTTTAAATATTATATAATTTTAAAATTTAATGTCCATCTTCATCATTCATTATCTAAATAATAATCATTAGAGTATCGTCGTAAAAGATCGTCTCGATCCAATGGCCCTAGCTTCATCGATTAAAAAAATTTGATTTTGATGATCACGAACGATGATGCGATGATCTGATAGATGGAGATCTTCGATGGATCCAAAAATCTGTAATGATGATCTCGATGATATTTGTAGCATACTATCAAAATTTTATTTCAATCGGATATCGTTATCATGGTCAATTTAGTATGGAATGATTTCGGCCATTAAATTAGAAACAAACGATCAAAGAATTAAACGACGTTCGATTATAAGATAATTTTTTAGTTAAATAATTTTTATTATAATTTTAAATATTTTATATGGCGATGATAGTAAAATTTAAATTATTTTCATATAAACTATTCTTGTTAAGTAGATATTGTGAAAGCACGAGCATAATAACCAGTAAAATTTCAGAATGGTTATCAGGAGATGTATAGTTTTAGATTATTCTTCATCTCATGAGTTGAATTTTATAATCATTACCATAAAAAATAATTAAAATAGTAGCCAAGATCATTTATAAAAAAAATTATCTCATAATCGGATATCATTTGGTCCTTTGATTACTCATTTCTCATTTAATGGTCGAAACTAACCCATACTAAATTGATCAAGATCATGATATTCGATTGAAGTAAAATTTTGATAGTATGCTACAAACATCACTGAGATCATCATTGCAGATTTTTGGATCCATCAAAGGTCTCCATCTATCAGATCATCATATCGTCATTCGTGATCGTCGAAGTCGAATTTTTCTGATCGACGAAGCTAGAGCCATCGGATCGAGATAATCTTTTGCAATGATACTCTAATGATAATTATTTAGATAATGAATGGTGAAGATGGATATTAAATTTTAAAATTATATAATATTTAAATATATATATATATATATATGATAGTGGTTATAATTAACTGCTGTCATAAATAAGCTTATAGCAATGGTTCCTACTAACCACTGCTATAGGTCTGACCTACGGCAGCAGTTTTGAAAATTGCTGCCATAGTATGCACTGCCATAGACCATTTTTATAGTAGTAATGGAACATACATTAGATGCACTATCCTTAACAATAAAAGATGAAATAGCTATGAATATTATAGGAGTTTGCATTCAAGATATGCAATTCAATTATATTTTACCTGATTAGGAAGGATCAGCTGTAGCTGGTATAGTACTTTAAGATATTTTATTTAGAAGAAGAGGTTTAAAAGTGCCATAAGGTAATAGTTTTAGTTATTTTGAACTTATTTTCTAACACATATGTCGAACTTATTTTCTAACCAGATTTTTATTTATATTAGGTTGTTATTACTTGTGTGATGCTGAATATACAAATACAAAAGAGTTTTTAACTCTATATAGGAGTTAATGATATCATTGGAATGACTGGAGAAAAAATCATCAACCGACAACATCATAAAAATACTCTAATTATAGGCACTCATCTGCTAGAAATATCATTTAGAGATGCTTTAGATTTCTTAAAATGAGATGGGCAATTCTTCGAGAGAAATCATTATATCCAGTAAAAACACAAGCAAGAATTATTAGTGCATGTGCTTTTATACATAATCATATTAAAAGAGAGATGTCGATTGATCCAATTTAAAATGAGGTGCTTGATATCCTTTTGACAGAAGAAAATGGCAATGAAGAAGAAATGATTGATTATATTGAGAGTATAAATGCTAGGACTCAATTTAGGGATGACTTGGCAGAAGAAATGTGGGACCAAAATGCTCAACTTTATTATAAATTTTTCTATGTATTTTGTATGTTGCATTACTAGTTAATGCATTCGAGATTTTTTATTTATGTTTTATATTTTGGATATTATTTTTAAATTGTTTATCTTAATATGAACCTTATTACTATTATTTAAAATTTTTTATTCAACTTATTGTTATTATCATTTAGATTTGTAATATGAACATCTCTTGTCTTTTGTATTAAATAATTATTTTATAGATATGAATGTTTCTTCAAGTCAAAGAAGGAACCAGGGGAAGAAGCATCAATAGAATGTGGAGCAAGATGCCATATTAATTGGATGTTTGCTTGATTTGAAGAATGATCCTATGTGGAAGGGATGTGGTGGTAATTTCAAGTCTGGGTTCTTACTTCAGTTGGAGAAGATGATTGCAAATAAGATACCTAATTATGGCATCAAAGCTCAGCCACATATCCAATCAAGGTTCAAGTTGTTGAAACAACATTATGATGCTATTTATGATATATTGAATACATCAGAATTTGGATGGGATGATGCAAGAAAATATATTACTTGTGATCAAGATGTATGGGATAAATGGATTAAGGTAAATGCACAGCATATTAATTAATTCTCTATTTTTATTTAATTTTTGATGTCTTAGTTATAGTTTGCTAAATTTATATTGGTTTGTTATAATAGAGTCATCTTCAAGCATCTGGTCTTCCGAACAAGCCATTCTTATACTTATAGGAACTCTCGATCATATTTGGAAAAAATCGTGCAACTAGTCAGAGGGCTAAGGATCCTATAGATGCAGCCACTAAAATCTTTATAGATGTAATGAATACTGAGGAAAAGGTCCACTTTATAGATCTTATTGGATTTGAGAGTAATAGCCCCATTCTCCAAACTCCTATTGGTCATCCTCAACAGAATGTTTCTTCATCTTAGAACTAATCAAGATAAAAAAAAAAAGAAAGATTTTTAATGATGAAGAAGTTGCTCTTATTGGCAATTTGATTGAAACTGTATGCAATCTTGGAGCAATGTGTCAAGCTTCTGATAAAGATATTGATAAGTTGGCTGATTGCTCAGTTTCTTGCAAATAATCAAGAGTTGAAGAAGAAGGTTTATGAGGCAATAGTTGAGATTGAAGATTTGGAGATGCATGAGTCATTGATGATTAAAGTTGGATTGATAATTGCTCGTGATGGTGCAAGTCTGACTTACTTCTTTTCATTATCTCAAAGGTTAAGAAAAAATCATGTATTAGATGTCCTTGGTTTGGGACATGGTTAGGGCATCTATTTTGCTAGATGTGGTTATCTTTAATGCTATAGTTGTTTGATTGGATTATTTATGGTATTTTGGTTTGAACATTAATTTGGTAGGCTAATAGATAGTTTTATCAGTAGTTTCGGATTTAAACATTTTATTTTTTGTAATGTATAGTTATTCTAACAAACTACAAATATTTTTTACTGGAAGAAGTATAATAAAATGAAGCTATTTTATTTAATTCATGAATGGTTAATTTTTGTAATGTTTGATTTTTATTTTTTCTATAGTTATCTCATTTCAATTGCATCGTATACTTTTTGTTCTTTTATTAGATTTTTTGATTTTTTATATCAATTATTTATCCTTACCAGCTTATATGGATACAGGTATACAAATTTGAGATAAATGATTCTTAGGATGAAGATAAACTATGCTTTAACATAACTAGTGAGATATAAAATTTAGATCCTCCTGTTATAAGGTAAGCTTGTTCAAATACAATTCCAGCTCTCTTTTTTATTATGCACATGTTCCTCTCAAGAAAATGTATGTCAACTCTTTGAATGTAACAAGACTATGGTCTAGTTTTATTGCTTGCATAATATACTCTCTTTTTAAACCCACATCTAATGGCTTAAACCATTACTCCACTAAAAAGATTGCATCCAATGGTTTATCTATGATTTTTCTTTATTTAGAATAATAATATAAAATACATTTTGGGTATACTATTCTAGAAGTTGCATAAAAAAAAATACTTTCGATATCTAATTAGATTTTATTCATTAATTACTAATTTAATTAAATCTTATTCTTTAAATAATTTAAAAAATAAAATAAAAAATGAAAGAATTAAACTCACATTGTCGATGCTAGCATAATATTGAGTATAAATCATAGTATATAATTTTTTAATATTTTTAATTTAAAAATATTTTAAAATTTTGATTTTATATTATTAATAATTTACTTGTCATGTCAAATATATCAATATAGATTTTTAGTAATTTTATTATAATATTATCTATTTATACCAAACATAATAATCAATATTATTTTATTTAGATTATAAATAATTTAAATTATTAGATAATATAGATTAAAATCAAATAAAATCTAAAATATGTGATAGATTTTGGTAGGCTAGAAACTGGTAGAAGAATACAGTTCGCTGTATAGCATCGAATGGCAGGTAAAATTTTGTACAGCTTCAGCCATAGAGGTCCTTTTGCACGTCCTAATCACAAGTCTTAATTATCTAAAAGTAATTAACTAAATAAAACCAAAAAAGCGTAGAAATAAACAAGCATCAACAAATAGATAGAAACCCCGGGCGATCACAAAACAACAAGCGTCACGCACATCTCAACTCTATACCTTCGTCTTCTCCACCCTGTAGCCATCTCTGACTTTGACTTTTCTATCCAAACCTTTTCCCCATGGACTCTCCTCTACAAACCTAGCAAAAGAGAGCGAGCCATTGGGATTCGCTGACCGACAACGAAACCCCCACCGTCTCCAGTCATAGTAGTTGTCTTGTCGCAGGTCTCAGCCCCCATCCCTTCTCCCCACCCCACTCTTCTTTGTCTCTGCATCTTTTAGCAAAGCAACAAGAAAGGTAGACTAACTAATAACTTTAAAATCGCCTTCTTTCCCACTCTTTTGACAAAACAACAGGAAAGATAGACCAACTAATGACATTAAAAAGGAATTATAATAGTAAAAAAAAGAAAAGAAAAGAAAAGGAGTTGCATTTGGTGCTTCCTTTAATGGGAAGACGATAAGGAGGATGAGGTGGCAGCGGCAGTGGCGGTGGCGGTGGAGAAAGGGCGCACGTCTTTAATGAGACCCACTACCTGCTGCATGGTGGGCCGCTTCTCCAGCGACTCGGCGGTGCAGAGATACCCCACCCGGAGGCATTCCACCGCCTCGTTCTCCCACTCCGCCCATTCCCTCAGCCTGGGGTCCACCGCCTCCGCCGCCCGCCCCTCCCTCACCAGCGTCCGAGCCCAACCGATCTCTGCGTCCGACCACCCCGCCCTCCCCGTCACCAGCTCCATCACCACCACTCCGTAGCTGTACACGTCCCCCTCCGCTGTGCCCTCGCCGGTCGCCACCCCGAAGTCGGCGACACGGGGCTCCAGGTCCTCGTCGAGGAGAATGTTGGTCGGGACGAGGTGGCCGTGAACCGTGGCCTGCCGCGAGCGGGACCACCCCTGGTGCAGGAAAGCTAGCCCCCGCGCGATCCCTAGCGCGATCCGATGCCGCATCGGCCAGTCCCCCACCACGGCCGGTGCTGCCGGCGGTGGTCTCTTCTCCTCCCCGTGGTGGATCTCCCACGTTTCGTTGCTCCTGTCCTCGACGTCGGGGCAGGCCGCCGGGAGTTCGTGGAGCCACCGGTGGAGGTCCCCCTTCTCCATGTACTCGTACAGCAGTAGCTTCTCACTTCCTGCATTATTTAAAAATTTCTATCATTAATAATACCATAAAAATGATAAAATAATGCAATATGATAAAGTCGGCAATCGCTGTACTGCTATTTTAGTAAATGCGCTTTCACTGGTTCGGGTAATGTTCTATAATAACTGAGAAATAAGAGCAGAGGCCGCAGCCAACAATGGGAGCGCGCTTGTCAAGTAATATAAGTAATAGGAAAAAAATAATTAGTATGATGGAATCACAGCCATCAATCTCAAATCACACGTACTAGAAATTAGTTAGAAAAAAAAAAAAAAAAAAAACAACATTCAAATACCTGCGATGCAGTAGCCGATGAGGGGAAGAAGGTTGGGATGGCGGAGGCGGGCGAGGTCGTGGAAGGCGGCGGCCGCCTCCCCCTCGTCCACCTCGCGGGCGGCCTCCAGCACCCGGACCACCAAGTGCAAGTCCCCAGGGAGCACCGCACGGTACGCCGGCCCACTCCGGCCATCCTCTGCCAGCAACGACTCCCTCCCGAACCCCGACGTGGCCGTCGCCAGGTCCGCAAATGTCAGCTTCATTAGCGGCTTCTCGAACACCACCACCGGCGCCGTCCACCTGACCTCCACCCCCCATCCCGCCTCCTGCCCCATCGCCACCGCCGCCGCCGCCAAGGCCACTGGGTCCTCCCCATTCCACCCATCCTTCCGTCCCTTTCTCTTCCTCATCACAGCATATAACACATAAGCCAACAGGGAGAATACTATAAGAGAGGCGGCCGCTGCTGTAACTCCAATTTTTAGCTCCCCTTCACGACTCTTTGTTTTGCTTTTCTTCCCATGAGAAGCTAAAGAAGAAGAGGGAGCGGCGGCGGCGGCGCCTCGAGCAGAAGAAGAGAAGTTGAGAGAGCCGGCTTTTATAAAAGCTGAGCTCCCGAACTTCTTAAGCACCTCGGGTTCCACTACTCCGGTGAAGTAATCAAACGAGACGTTTAAGAAGCCAAGGCCGGCGAGTGGTGGGAAGTCTTTGGGGAAATTCCCGGTCATGGAGTTATGAGAAACATCTAGATGTTTCAAGCCTTTCAGGTCCTCCAAGCCCACGGGTACGACGCTGATATCATTCCGGGAGAGGTCGAGCACTTGGAGGCCGCTGAATCCAGAGAGGCCCACCGCGCTGGTGAGCCGGTTGCCGGAGAGGTTGAGGACCTTAATAGGAGGTGGATCCGCGCCGGAAGGACCCGGTTCTATCCGGAGGGCGCCACCGAAGCGGTTGGCGGCGAGGTTGACCTCAAGGAGGGACGAGGCTGACCAGAAGCGGGAGGGGATGGAGCCCTCAAGAGCATTGCCGGAGAGGTCGAGGATCCGGAGACTCGAGATGTTCCGCAGGAACATCCAAGATACGGTGCCGCTGAGGTTCCTAGTGGGGAGTCTGATCTCCCGAATCTTGGCGCAGCTTGGGTCATCGCCGGGGGCGGGCCGGGGGTTCTGGAACCCTGAGACGGAGCTGAAGGCTCGGGAGAGGAGCTCGCGGTCTGATAGGTCGCAGGAGGAGTGCGACAAAGAGAAGAGAGAGAGAAGGAGGAGGAGGAGGAGAGGAAGGAGATGAGGAGACGGTGGCATGGCGTCTGGAGTGTTCTCCGGGAAGAAAGGCAGGGGTGTCGTTAAAGACAAGGCAGCGGGAGGCGAAAGAGTTGACGGCGTTGCTATTGGAGAAGGTTACCAGCCGGGCGGCTAATATATGATACAATTTAATTGGAAAATACCCGCGGTGAGCTTTCGCGCTCACCGCCGCGGTGAATGGCTCACGCGCGGACCCGGACGGAGAAAAAGCATGATATCCTTTATATATATATAAATATATATATATATTTTAATTCGATTCCGTATATGAGCCGATCACGGCGGATGATATATATATATATATATATATATATATATATATATATATATATATATATATATTTTCTTTTTTCGATTCGATTCCGTATATGAGCCGATCACCGCAGGCTGTGAGCGCTCACCGCCCGCGGTGCCCACTTCCAGTCCTACCAAAAAATTTCCCAATTTAATTTGACGAAAGTGATGGCGGTTGCTGCGTCGTGATGGAGTTGTGACGCCGGCCCACCACCAGGAGAAGCCTTGGAGCGTGGGCCTGTAGGGGACCCGGTGACCACCGTGCGGCTTTAATGGTAGTTTACTGGTTTGAGTAATTCTTTCTCCAGCGCTTCCGGTGGAGAAAACAATACACAACTTCATCCTACTGGATCGTACAGCATAATTAATAAAAAAATATTTAATATTATTTTTAAAATTTTTAATTTTTATATATATTATTTTATTTTACTTATATTTATATTTGATCAGTTATTATAAATAATAACATAATATTATAATAATCAATAGCATATCATAAAAAATAATAGGATATTAAGGATATCACATCTTATAACACTCTTTTATATCCTACAAGATATCAAAAAAAAAATAGAATGTCATTATAATTATATGATATTCTATGACATCTCTTTTTACATCTCATAAAATATTTTAAAAAATAATAAAATATTATAATAATGGTATGATATCATGTTGCATCTTATGATATTCTTTTATATCTTATGAATAATTATTGAAATATCATAAAAAATAATAGAATATCATAATAATAATATAATATTTTATTGCATCATATGACATGTTTTTGCATCCTATCAATAATTATCGAGATGTCATAAAAAATAATATGATGTCATGATAATGGTGTGATATTATGTTGCATCCTATGATATTTTTTTTATCCTATGAACAATTATGAGAATATCATAAAAAATAATAAGATATCATAATAATGATATGATATCCTATTGCATTCTATGACATTCTTTTACATTCTATAGATAATTATCAAAATGCTAAAAAAAATAATTGGGTGTCATAATAATGATACGACATTATGTTGCATTTTGTGACATCTTTTTACATCCTATCAATAATTATCATGATGTCATAAAAATAATAAGATGTCATAATAATGGTATGACATCTTGTTGCATCCTCTACATCCTTTAGCATCTTATGAATAATTATTAAGATATAATAAAAATTAATAGGATATCATAATAATGGTATGTCATCTTGCTACATCTTATGACATTTTTTGCATCCTATGAATAATTATTGAAATATCATAAAATAATAGGATGCCATAATAATGATATGATATCATGTTGCATCATATGATATTCTTTTGCATCTCATGAACAATTATCGGAATGACATAAAAAATAATAGAATATTATGATATGGTACGACATCTTGTTATATTCTATGACATCAGTTTGTATCTTATGAATAATTATTAGAATATCATAATAAATAACATGATATAATAATAATGGTATAATATTTCGTTGCATCCTATGACATTATTTTATATTTTATGAAAAAGCAATAAGGTGTCATAACATTATCTAAAATATTATAGCATTCAATAGAAAAAAAATATTTTAATAAAAAAATTAAAAAAAATTAAATTGCATTAAATGTCCGTCTTCCTGTTAATTGTGCTACATAGCCAAATCTAATAAAACGGCGTAACTTTCGAGTTTCTCTTACTAGTTTTAGGCTGAGGGTTTCGCGCCTGGACTGGAGCATTCTGTCTATATTGCAGGCATGGCCTGTGGGCCTGTAGAACTGTGGGCCACCGTAGTACTGCAACGGCCCTATATTCGACATTTTTTATTTTATTTTACTTTTTCTTTTTAAAAAGTTAAGAAATGGCCCTCTGTTTAATTAACCTGCACTCAGCACCGTGTGACCATTATCTGCTGGAACTTAACAAAAGGGAAACTTGAAAACACTTTTTTTTTGTTTCTGCCAATTTTCACCATTAATTCTTATACATTAATAACTTTGCATGGAATCACACGTTTCTCTTATAATTATGCTTGTTTTAACCACAAATATGGAGAACGGAAATTGAAATAATGCTTGGTATTCCATTTCACAATAATGAGTCTGTGAACCACACATTTATTCTTTTTATATATATTTTAAATTTGGGAATAACGGTGGAAGCGCCATCAATTAAATTCACGTACATGGGCACTGCAAATAACACTATTGAGATCGAGACCCTAACACTACTGAAATTCTAATCCCAACCTCATTTCACATTGATGGCTTCAATCATTGAACCATAAGCTATAACAGAGTTTGCATCTTTCTTTCTTTTTCTTCTTCTTCTTCTTCTTCTTCTTCTTCTTTTCTTAAAATTATTATTATTATTTTTTAATTCTCTCCTCTATTTATGATTGCTCATTCCGCATCCATCCAGCTCAACAAATGTTGCTCCAATACCTGCTAATGATTATTTACGTACAGTTATAGATACATCTTTTATTCGCTCCGTTCACATCCTCCTGCAGCCTAGTCCTCTGCTTGCCAATGACGGGGCGAAGCAAAACTATATTTCTAATAAAATGAAAACACATATACGTCTTAAAAACCTTACGAATAGGGATATATATATCTTTATATCTTTGGCAATACTTGAGCACACGAATTATCCTACTGTAATAGACCACCCATGACGCTTCAGAATGTATAGAAAAAATAAAGTCTGTTTTGAAATAATAAATGGACGTCAAAAGAGCAATTTTCAAATTTCCAATAAATTTTCCTACTCGCTTATTTCACTAAATTTGGATAAAGATATTTTTAAATAATAGAACAGGGTTATTCTGTCATATTCTTTCAATTTTTTTTTTTTTTGTTTTCTTCTTAATAACATTCCCTTTCACTCTTTTATTTTCAGTCACGAATTATTTGTTCCTTTCCGCCATCTTGGAGACCTGTTTTGCAACGAAACAATGTCTCAAGGAAGCAAATGCAGATATCGCTTGATTCAAGACTACGTCATTAGTCAGACGCATTGAATGATTTGAATCATAAAGATTTCTATAAAACTGTGGAACCTATTTATTATTGGGTAGGCAGAACCAATTGGTCGAAATTTATCGATTAGAGCCGGCAAGTTTCACAAAATGATTTAAAATCTATGTTTGCGGGAAAAAAGGACGGAGCAAAGCCAGGTTCCCCATGCTTGGTTCGTCACCTCACGCTTCCAATCGACACGAGAAGGAAACAAAGATGACTGGTATTTTTCTTAAAAAACCAATACCCTACTTCTGATGTCTCAAAGAAATACCAAAATGTCACAAAAAATGATGCTCCATTATTCAAAACCTCGAGATTAGGATCTAACCGGATCGTATGGCTACCACATGCATTTTGTCCATGAGCTTTAAGGGTAAAGGACCCTACCAATTCAAGACTTTACTGATGATGAACTACATGCCATGAGAAGGTACTATAGGGCACCCAATTGCTCTTAATTAATTGATTGCGTATTGTTTGTTGGTTGTGAGCCTTGTGACATATTGATGATAGACTACTTACCATCAATATAATTCCAAGCGGCACCAATCTTACCATTAGGATGGACCTGAAGTCCACTTTGACTCGACTTCTAGTCAACTTTGTCAAATGTTCCCATGATTTTTGCTGCTTTTTATTTAATCCTACATAGAATATGCTTATCCTCATCCTCCCTTGAGAGCTCCATACAAACACCCAAGCCTCTACGGCTAGAATAATATACATACATACATACATATATATATATATATATATATGGTTGCACATGCATGCTGATTCTCTACCCAAACAATTTTAATGTGTGTAGGTTAGCAAATTAATTGATTGTTCTATGTATTTCACAGGTTAAGCTGGTTCACTTTCTTGGGTAACAAGTAATGGTTAAAATGATCACTCTCTACTATATAGATAAAAGTTAAGTAGGATGCATGATGAACATTCTAGCATCAAAGTAAAAGTCCTAATCTTGAAATTGCAGTTATCCATCTCATTCCTCACATCATCATCGCATGCATCAAGAATGATTGCCCTATTATGTGGAGAAAAATAGAAGAGACAGAGTAACCAATAGTCAAAATACAGCTATAATCTCAATCGAAGTCAATAAAAGATTAGAATTTTCCATCTTGCTAGTCGGTCTCATTGTCATCAATCAATTGACATTTCTAAAATTTTATTTAAAAAATAAAAAAAAATTGCACGACCAATTAATTGATTGGCTCTAAGCTATTTTTACCCATTCTAGGCTGAATCCAAAGGTTTAGGCATGATCGTACACTGCTATGTACTAAAAAATGGCTGATGATTTAGTAGGATCACTCAGTGTTGCAAAATGTGGATGGCACAATCCGTACTATCATTGGCACAAATGGCAAATGATCTGCAATTAGATCTAGGGCTAGGCTGGGTTGGATCATGCTCATACTTGAGGCCAGCCCTTTTTTTTTTTTAGGAGAGGGGTTCGGATCAGCTTAGATCCGAATTTTTTTGAAAAAAATCTAAGCTTGAAATAGTTGTCTTCTTCTATCTTTCTCAATTCCCACTGTGTTTTTGAAATCACATCTCTCTTTCTCTCTCTCTCTCATAGTCATCTACACCAATGGGATCAATCTCTGGTGAGACTACAAATAGAAAGCTACCATGAAGACGGCAGGACCTGGCAAAGATGGTTAAGAGCCACTGCTACCTTGAAATCTTGAATCTTGGTTAGACTTTCCTTCTACCCTCCTATATTTCCATCTTTATTATTTTTTTTTCTTTTTCATGGATATCCATCCAATTGAAAATCTGGATATTGGATGGAAAAAATTAAAATACCATAATAATTTTTTTACCAACAAAGATATGATCTTTTTTATCTTGACATTATGTTGAAAATATTTTATATATAATTTTTGAGTATGTCAACACGACGATCTCTATTTCCAAGATAAGCGAAACCCCTTTCTCTCCAAGATGAGCAACAAGGTGGCTATTCGATCGAGCACGCACCATTTTGTTTGGTACATGCTCATGAGCTAGACTCTAGGTTAATGGATGTTTTGCAGCCACTATCCTTGGTAGGTGAGGGATGAGACATGGTTACAACTAGAATTTTATAAAGAGGAATTTTATTATTAGATTGGCACGAACTTGCAAGTAAGATTTAGGTCCTATTTGGCTAAACTTTTGGAGTATCAAAAAGTACTTTTTGATCCTCCAAAAGTACTTTTAATGGTACAATGATGTTTGGTAAAAAGTTAGAAAGTTGTTTTGACTTTATCAGAAAGTTGAGAAGGTCTACTTGGGAAAAGCCCCATTTTAATGCTTTCCCGAAAGATGTTTTTTTTACTAATGTTGGAAAACTATTTTGATTTAAATAATTTTTAAAAAACTAAAATATCTATTAATAAATCTCATAATTACATTTTATATCATATCATATTATATCATTATATTCTAAATATAATATAATATAATAATAAATTAATATTATGATATATTATAAATATATAATGTTATCTATTATAGTATTATTATATTATAAAAATATAATTTAATTTAACAATAACTAATAATATAATAGTATTGTTATATTATAATAATATAATATATCATAATTTATTATTATCTTAGATTATAATCATTATATTATAGAATTATATATTACATCAAAATTATAATATTATATTATACTACTATAATATAATAATATTATTATATTATAATAGTATAATATAATATATCATATTATATTACAATAGTGTATTACATTTATGATTAATATTATATAATAAAATATATTTTAAATATAATAATATTTAAGTTATAAATGTAATATAATCTATTATAATATAATATAATATAATATTATATTATTATATAATAATATTATATAATATAATAATATTTTAATATATAATATTATATTATATTATTTTTTATTATACAATATTATATAATATCTTTTATTATCATTTTATCATATCAAAATTATTTTTTTTATGTTAGTATCAAATATATGTTAAATTTTTAAAGTACTTTATAAATATGATTACCAAACAGTAAACATTTTTTTTTTTGTAAAAGCTCTATTTCCAAAATTTCTGCTGCTAATAGCAATACCAAACAGGACCTTTAATCTGTTTGCACAACAAGAAGTGTTTTCATGTATATGGTTATTAATTATGATGCAGTGAACCTCGGAGCCTACCAGGAATATGTTATAAATAATTGTCATATTTAAAGGACGTTATTGTTCTTTTTCCTATGTACTTATATTTTGGAAATCTATATATTTTTGTGTTATCACCACGTATGACCTACAAGATATATTTTGATGTTTTCCATCCAAAGCGCTTGTTCCTCGATCGAAAATGAATATGAGATATTGAAATCAAAGATGACATGGAAATTATGCACTCAAAAAATGAAAAGAAAAGATCATAGAAACCATAACAGCCATTTGTAGCAAAATAAGCCATCTCAAGCTACACATGAGAAAACTTGATGGTAACATGATATCGTCATGACCACTCAAAAAAAAAAAAAAAAATGATATGGTCATGGGTCATTTTAGACCCATGTTGCTATACTTTTGGGCGTGCAGACCTTTCCTGCCATCAGCTAGAGAAGAGATAAAGAAGCTTAGCAAGCAAAGATCGTCCCTGCCAAGAGATTTTGGGGACTCGTCTTCTCTCCATAGATTAGATCGCCTTAGATTTCTTTCCTCGGTTCTAGTAATAAATTTCCTCTATAAGTTGCTATCAATCACCCTATCAATTGAAAATCCAATGTGTTATGTGATCTTGAGCAAGATAAAATTTTGCGACAACTAAGGGTAGTGTGCGCCATGAATTGTGGACCCAGGTTATCGAATTTGGCTCTGCCGTGCGGCGAATAGCCTTCAGCATTTTCCTCAAGTCTATCCATGCAACGCACCAGAAGTAGCTTCATTTAAAAAACTGGGTGGATTACTCAAATACCATGTTCTCCTCAGATAGGGGATTGGTGTCCCACTGGCCCTTAAGGAATGGCATGGCATCGCTACAGGGCTTGGAAGGGCCTGTTAGATTCTCCTGGTCATGGAAGGAAACAAATTGGTGGAGGAAAGGGTGTCTTCTGGAGTTGTCCGTATACATCGCAATGGCCAAAGGCAAGAGGGGCCTTAACTTACTTGAAGTTCCGCCTGATTGGTTTTAATCAGACATCGCTTGTATGGCCTAGAGTGTTTGAAAGACCAGCCCAGATCCACGCCTAATTTAGTCGGCAAGGATTTAAGTAACAACTCATAGTCTGTTCTGGCATCTAAAGTAGACTTCCTATCCATCACTAGATATCATGAATCTGAATAGAGGTATTTAGTTCTTCTGCAAAAGGAAATCAAATTAATAATTGAGGCTACTTGCCAATTTGCATGTGTAATTATAGGATTCAAGCAAAGTGAGTTCTAGTTTCATGTATTCTGGAGAGGCTTTTTGATGGATTAGGCATAACACTAATCTTAGATCCACAAGTAGTTGAAATGGAGTCATTACAAACATTTTCAAACATGGTGGCAAAAATCTTCACCATGATCGTACCTAAATTTTCAAGAATACCTCATATTTTTTCCTCTTGTCCAATTTCATTTTCTAAACGTGAATGTGTAATAGCCGGACAATAAAAATGGGTCATTGACTTTCTCATCCAATGAGCTTGATTGGCGGTCGGTAGGATTGAGCAAATAACCAAAACTCAAAGAAATTCATCCGATTCGATTCGATAAACATCGATTTCGATCGTTTGAAAGATTTGAATTGGATTGTGATCCATAAAAAATTTAGTTAATTACGATCAGATTCGATTTTTATATTTTTAATCCATATGAAATCAAATTCAACCGATCGATATAATATTTTTAATATTTAAATATTTAAAAATTAAAATTAATAATTATTACATATATTTATAGATATTATAAAATTATTATATTCTATTTTTTATATAAATTTAATAATATATTAATTTATAATATTTAAAATTAATATTAAATTAATATTGAAGTTCAAACCGATATAATCTATTCCAACTCTCTCATTAATTTTAATTTCAAATGATTTATGTATTATAAATGATCGATAATGGAT
Source organism: Cocos nucifera (assembly GCA_006176705.1). Lineage (NCBI taxonomy): Eukaryota > Viridiplantae > Streptophyta > Magnoliopsida > Arecales > Arecaceae > Cocos > Cocos nucifera. The sequence goes on along the minus strand of QRFJ01000028.1, from coordinate 1,938,864 downwards.
TAAATTTTTTTTTAATTCAATTAAATTCGATCAAATCAATTTATTTTCTCAATCCGACATAATTTGATCCGCGCTCAGCGCTAGTCGGCTGTGGAGGCTGCAATGTTCTGCTGAATCATAGGTAGTCAGCTTTCTGGGAAATTGCAAACTTTTGCTAAATTATGAGCGGACCAGCACCAAGCTTAGGACAGAGCTCTGAAGGAAATGGGGCAAACTGACACTGGACTGCTACCGTGTTTCCTCGGTTTTCGAAAAAAAACCAGTTATTGCTCCCATTGATCAACGGTTGGTACCACGCGTTCCATTTCAGTGCAGGTGGCACTGCTGGCTGCCCGTTAAAGAGGCATCGCATGGTCACGGATCCGTCCAATTGCTGTAGACAACTAGGCTAACCAAAAAAAACAGCCCCACGACAAAAAGGTGATGTGCAGCAACCGTCGCTGTTTTTGAAGAGGCCATCCATATATACTGTTCTTAAAGCAATTGTTTATGACAATGTCACTCCTAGTTATGGAGAGAACAACCAACCCTTAACATTTTAAAATGTATCGAAAAGGAGTGTAGAACTTTCAAGTTGTCATTATCAATCCATTGTGAGCTACTGTTTGACTCAAATTCTACAAAATTTACAATAAATATGTTGTAGAACGGCCTTCAATCCAGGAACTCAGATATTTCTCACATCCCATTCTCTCTCAAAGTGCAAGCTGAGAGATTAAATGAACCATGTATGACCCCTTGGATCACAATTTATTGAAACTGCCAGTGGAGAAGGAAAAGAACAGGGAAGAATTCTGTTAGGCGGGATATGGAAGAGAGTGGGTGGTACAGTGAAATCAACGTGGGACAAGCAGAGGCAACACTCACACAATTATTTTGCATTAACTCTACAAAGCGGAATACAATGGAGCTAACCAGTTACAATTTTTCTATTAACTTGCTTCCACTGAGAGGATCTCAAGCTCTGCCCACCATAGAGGAGAAAGTCTTGCTGTTGCTGCTTCAGGTGAGATCGCCAGCACAGCTCTTAGTTTAGCAGTTATCTCCATCATATTTGGCCTGTGCTTTGGATCTGGATGAATGCACTCTTGAATTTCCTCGCATACAATATCCAACTCATTGTCTTTATAATTCTTCAATGTGGGATCAACCAGATGCCTGATGTTATGCTTATCATTCAAATATTCCGTAGCCTGTAAATTTAGCAAATGAGATAATTGGTAGCGAGAATATGTTGGACAATGTTCAGGAAGATAAGCCTGCATTCCTTCTACAAATTTTGGGAAAAAGGATTATGGGATATGACCAGCAATTTCTAGCATCAATGGAACTTGCATGCATGCATACAAATAACGAGAAAAGGCCACACAAATGGGTCTACTTCATAAGTTGTAGTGCCCAAGGATGTAAAACAAGGTCTTACCCAATTCAGGAGGGAACCTTGCTCTTCAGAATATGGAAGCTTTCCAGAAATGATTTCTAACATAAGTAATCCAAAATTGTAGACGTTGGTCCCAGGATCACTGAAAGGTGATTCAGGGAGATCTGGATCATCCCCACATGCATTTCGTTTAGCAGCTGCTGCAGTAAATTCTTTCCACATACTGAGATCCGTAATCTGTAGAAGATTATCAGTTCATAGCCAAAAGACCATGGAAAAAAGTTGTACACAGGCACATATATTAATGTACCTTTGCGGCATAATCGTCCGTCAGAAAGATAGAATTTGATTCCAGAACGGAGAATGGCACAGGTGGGTTGAGCTCATGGTGCATGTACTGAAGGCAATAAGCTATGCCCATAATAATCCTCATTCTAGCACCCCATTCAAGATGTTCGAATACTTTGACTGCAAAGCCAGAAATTCCATCAATATGTTCTTTCCATTTATAGTCCTCTTAAAATCCAACAAATTCATCAGATCAAGAACTTGGTATTCCTACCATGAAGATGGTCAAATAGAGTCCCATTGGAAGCATATTCAAACACCATCATCCTCATAAAGGGTTCATCTTCCTTGCAGTAACCGATAAGATTGACAAAGTTTTTATGATTTACTCGTGATAAAGTGTCTATCTACACAATATGGACAAAAGAAATATGTACATTAATAGCTGATATGTGCCAACATGAATTATGTTCAAAGTGCATCAAATAACAAGAGAATGACAAACCCTTCTTCTAAAATGCATTTCTGCACGTCTTGACCAATCTATGGCAGATGTAATCTTGGTAGAGATAACAGCTATCTCGACTCCACTTGACAATGTCCCCTTAAACATAGTACAATCTGGATAAGAATTTAAAATGTTGCTGAAGTCCTCACAAGCAGCTTCCAGTTCTGATCGTTGTAATTTTGGCACCCCTGAAGACATGCAAATCGAGTGAAATATTTAGACTATAAAAAAACTATATGGTGAAAAACAATATTTATATTAAACTTTATTATTTGATATATTGCACTAAAAAGCATATTTTATAGGATTTTTAATTGGTGACCAAAATTCTTGGAATGTAAGCTTTAAACCCAACTTATAATAAAAAGGCTTACTACAAACAGTCGTGTATCACGTGCACAATGCCACATCTACTATTAGTATAGAAATAATATTTAAATATAAGAGGTATTGGGGATAAACCCCGCTCCCGCCGAAGTCCAGCCTGATGCTTAGCCTAATGCAACCGGTAATCACGGAAGAGCTTCGATCGAAAATTCTCCTGCAACGGTCGGACCCTAGCCGAACTTCTCCAGCGGCCAAACCTTAGCCGAATTCCTTCAGCCGGCCGAACTATTCCAACGGCCAAACATTAGCCGAACTCCTCAGCGGCCGAGCTGAACTCCTCCAACGGCCAAACTCCTCCCGAACTTCTTTTTCAGTCGGACTCCTCTAGGAGCCGAACTCCTTTCGGATTTCTCCTTCAGTCGAATTTCTCCAGGAGCCGAACTCCTTCCGAACTCCTCCTTCAGTTGGATTTCTACAGAAACTGAACTCCTCCCGGACTCCTTTCGGATTCCTCCTTCAGTCAAGTTCCTTCAGGAGCCTAACTCCTTCCGGACTCTTCCTTCAGTCGAATTTCTACAGGAACCGAACTTCTCCTTCAGTCGGATTCCTCCAGAAGCCAAACTCCTTCCAGATTTCTCTTTCAGTCAAGTTCTGCGAGAAGTCGAACTCCTTCAGTTGGATTTCTACAGGAGCCGAACTCCTTCAGTCGAACTTCTCCAGGAGCCGAACTCCTTCCGAATCTCTCCTTCAGTCGGATGCTTACAGGAGCCGAACTCCTTCTGGACTCCTCCTTCAGTCGGATTCTACAGGAGCCGAACTCCTCCCGAATTTTTCCTTCAGTCGGACTCTTCTAGAAGCCGAACTCCTTCCGGATTTCTCCTTTAGTCGGATTTCTCTAGGAGCCGAACTCCTTTCGGATTCCTCCTTCAGTCGAATTTCTACAGGAGCCAAACTCCTCTCGGATTTCTTCTTTGGCCGAACTCCTTCTGGATTTCTCCATCAATCGGATTCCTTCAGAAGCCGAACTCCTTTCGGACTTCTCCTTCAGTCGGATTTCTCCAGCAGATTGCTTTCAGATTTCAGCTAGCATTCCTCCCGGATGATCCCCTCTAGCCATATCCCCTTTAGGAGTTCGAACTCTTTTAGAATTGACATACGTCAAAGCTCTTCACCTCTCCATGCGGCCCCGAGCGGCTCAGTACCGGACGGCTACGGCCGTCACTATCAGTTCGCTGCAGGCGGCGCCCCTCGCACGATCCTGAGCGGCCAGCTGTCGGACGACTACGGCTGTCACTATCAGTCCGCTGCAGACGACAGTGATCCGCTATCGGACAACGATGGCTGTCACTATCAGTCTGCCACAAGCGACGGCGGCCTCGAGTGGCCCGCTACTAGGCGATGTCAGCTGTCACTATCTATCTGCTGTAGGCTCCGTCTATAAAAGAAATCCTCCAGATATGTTTTCTCTAAGCTCTCTTCTCCTTCCCAAAATTCTGCAGAATCCTTTTCTGAGCACTCCATTCCTGTTGGCCAGAAGAGCTGACTTCGTTGGAAGATCCTGCTGGAGCCACCACCACCGACTCCGGATGGAACTTTATTTTGCAGGTCATCGACGGCGACCTCTTTCTCCCCAACTCCAGCTCGATTCGACGTCGACCAGATTCTGCAACAACAGGATTGGCGCTGGAGAAAGGGACTGTTTTCGAGGTATCCTTGTTCTTAAAGGAGTGCTCAACAGCGATCTCTCTTCTTCCTCTCTAGAATTCTTTTTCGAGAAAAAATGCCTTCCAGAAAAGCTTCGAATCGGCGATCAACGACCTCTGCAGCTAGATCCCATCCAGACCTATTCGCTCCCGCTTCAGTCCTAGCAACTCAGGCTCCACCTGCAGCCATGATAGATACGGAGCAGTTCAACCTGCTGGTCCAACAGGTTCGCGATCTCACGAAGGCAGTGCAGACCGTACATCGGCAGGCCCCGACATCGATTCGATCGGAGCAGGCTTCTCCGGAGCCCCACGACCCAGTCTAGGGATGGCTGACTTGGGCTACCCGACCTCTGATCTCCGAAAAAGGGAAGCAGAGGATGGAGGGCCCTTACTCGGACCATGACTCGACCCAGGGGGAAGCCTCACACTTGTTCCACCAGAAAATCCTGGAGATCAACAATCGTGAAGATCTCCTGGATCAAAGACTCCTAGAAATGAGCCGACGAATCGAAGAGCTCCATCATACTCCCTCCTCACACGGTAATGATACTGACCATTCTTTTTCCCAGAGGATTATGTAGGAACCGGTTCCGCCGAACTTCAAGCTTCCGCAGTTTGAGAGTTACGACGGGACCACCGATCTGATCGACCATCTGGAGGCCTTTCGGACAATGATGCTGCTCCATGGCGCGCCATCTTATGCCAAGCTTTTTCGTCTACCTTGAAGGGAGTAGCAAGAAACTGGTACTCGACGTTGAAGTCGGGTACGATCTTCTTCTTTGATCTGATGAGTCATCAGTTTGTAGCTCACTTTATCAGCAGCCGACGTTCGTGCCGAGGTTCAGATTTTCTAATGAACATCAAGTAGAAGGAGGGAGAATCCATCCGGGCTTATGTCATCCGATTTAATGCTGTCGCATTGGAGGTTTGAAACCTGGATCAGTCAGTTGCGATGACCGCACTCAAGGGCGGCCTTCAGAAGAACGATTTACTATTTTTTCTGAAGAAGTACCCAGGGACTTTGCCGATCTGCTAGCTCGTGCTAAGGGATATGCCCGAATGGAAGAAGCCTTCAAATTGAAGGATGAGAAAGCCGTAGGAGAGCGGCATAGACTCGCCACTGATGGAGGGCCGAATGAAGTTCGACCGCGCTCACGGACTCCCCCCGAGCATAAGCGAGCTCGAACTCCTCCTCGAGCTCGTCGTCAAAGAAGCCTCGATGGAAGGATGCGAAGAAGTTTCCCCCCAAAGGTTTCACAACTATGCCCCCCTGAATGCTCCACAGACGCCGACCTGAAGCAAGCCAAGGGCGCTACCGTAGCTAGAACCACCAATGAGGGAGGAACAACAAGAAAATCGGCCGCCTTCCGGCATCATCAATGCTATCTCTGGGAGGGGCTTAGTACTTCGGCGAGCCGCCATCTCTCAGCCTCAGAGTCAGAGAAAGCTTGCCCCGAATTGGGAAGACTCATATAAAGTAGAGGAGGTCGTCCGGTCCGAAACTTATCGTCTGAAGAAGCTCGAAGGAATAACGCTCCCACGACCTTGAAACTCAAAGAATCTGAGAATATACTACCGGTAATTTTTCTTCAATAAAACTCCTCCGTTTCAACATTATTATTTCTCGGTGCAAAAACTATCTGATGACAGGAAAGAAGCAATCAATAGTGGCCATATTAGGAACAGAAGGAGAACCTCGTCCTAACATGAGCAAGTCGAAGGCCTCGTTCATTTTAGACGAGATGAGGGGAGAGGCCCTGACAACGGCCCTTATGTGCCCCTACAGTCCGTTAGGAACAGGAGAACCTCGTCCTAACGCGAGTAACCTACAATGTCTTTTTGACTGTCTCTTTCTTCAGTATGATCTCCGATAAATATTCGCATAATAATATACTGCTAATGGACCAAAGAAGCCATTAAAGTCAATGGCAAGGAAGTTTTCAAATTACTTTTGAATTTGGTAATTACCATTAAGATTATATTCTTGCAGTGCCACTTTGTGTGCAATGCCTTCTTTCATCTAGTACTTTTTTTTTACCCTATAGGCAATGTACAAAGCTTTATATACTTAGAAAGATTGGCAAGTCAAAGAAGCCAATTGGTAATTTCATATGATGCATCAAGTTTTGTGTGCTCTTGTCCTGTCATCCATGAAAAGTATTCAAATTGAGCTTGTATGACCAGGCCATTTTCATCAAGAACTCTAGCTTAATTGAACTCCATATTTGCGAAGAAATTTCACTCAACATAAATAACGGTTCTACCGTAAATGCCTTCAAAAGCAACATTTTTCAGGTTAAGTGGATATTTTAGTCATCTATACTTTCTATTTCTTTCCTTATTTCTTTTCTCTCTTCTTTGTTTTAAATATGGGAACCCATCACCAACTCGTCAAGGAAATGAAAATTTTGTACACCAAAAGGACATAGAAGGTCAAGGTTAGCAATGTATAAATTTTGTTGGATCTCTTGAGTTAGGGTCTTCCACAAGTCTGCTTGTTATGAATCACTACACATAGCTTATAAATTTCACTTACCTAAATGACTCAAATGACTTTTGATAAATGAATATAGCTATATCCTAACATGCAGAGCCTCTTCCAGAACCAATACTATAGATCCTATCATTAAGAGCCATGATAAAAGGGAAAAATTTTCTCCCCTTGATATAGTTCGTATTGTATGCAGCACTAAACAATTATCTGATACCAACATCATGGTATCAGGTGCCATATTTATTCCACATATTATATTGTATCTACATCACATCATCACTTGCTCCTCTCATTTTACACTTTGTCAAAGTCCAACAGTTGCAGCACTATCTTTCACTTTTCATTTTTATGTTTACATTAGAACTTGCTAGAGCTCCACGCCATTGATGATGAATTGGGCAGGCAAACATTTGGTTAGGTGCTAGAAGAGAGATGTATTTTACTTTAGGAGACTGTTTTGTGAGCATGCACTCCCCACAAATGAGAGGGACTGGGATAAACCTTTCTGGGAGGACTTTTAGGAGAAGTATTATTTTCCTTAGTAGTTGAAAAAGTGAAATATCATGATATCATCTCTCATTCCAAAATTAAGGCTGAGAATTGTACAATGACAAGGATATTTTGTATGGTTATTGGGCTATAGATGGCTTCATCATATGGGTGTTAGTGTCACTATGCTCTGCCTCTTTAGTGTGATAAATGGTAATATTGTAATGCTTCCCAATTTCATTATACAATAACTGGCTAAATAATATTTAGATTGATGTGGACTCTCCCTACAGCATCTAAAATTGTAGAGCAAATCATTAAAATTTTCAAAGAGTTTTCTAATAATTAACAATCCACTGTTTCCAGACCAGTCCTCCCCATGAAGTCCCAAACCTGACTGAGCTTGAGTAACCATGTAGCATCATCAGGTTCATGTCATGCTTAAACATCTCCCTGTACAATGTCTTGTTAACTGATCTATTTATACCTCATCTGTCTCTGCAGGGATGTATAGCCATCTCTGTTGTCTGTGGGATGTCATGAATCGGTAACTGCAACCTCAAACTCTGTTAATAAAAACAGATCACCATTTGCATTTATTTGTCTTCATTGTTTGGTGCTTATTGAGTTGCTACCAAAATTATGTATAACATAAATAAAAATCTGATGTTATACCTGGAAATATGAATTTCTTAAAAAAAAAACCTGAAATATATGAAGAAGTATGGGATCATTTTTTAAAAAAATTCTTTCTATTTAATGCAGTGTCATGCACAAACAGTATTTGGCCATCTTGCACATCCAATCAAAATGTTGTCTTAATAAATGGAACTGATAATAAAAAATCACCTGTAATGAGTGCTTTCTGCAACTGACCAGTTAGGCCAGTCTTCCAAGGACCCTTTTTTCTCCCTTCCTGTCTGCAGGACATGAAAATGCTTCCAGTAATAGCAAGAAGTAAAACAAGCCCTGGAAGTCCGAGAATATATGCCCACTTTCCTATTTCACTTAGTGCAGAGTTGTTATCTTTTGTATTGCTTTCTTTTGGAGGTGTGCCTTTGGCAAGAGGTGAAGTAGAAGCAGGCGCTGCAAGTAGGCCCTTACCACTCCCATTTTCTGGAACTGCCTGAAATGAGCCAGTTCCAATAGAAGGCACATCAACAGATTCTTGAGGAATGGCACCTTTTACTGGAGCAGCAGGGAGATTGTGAGCCTCCTCAAGTAGCTTACGACGAACATAATTTACAATATGCGGTGCATTTTCCACAAGATATGGCTCAGTGAAACCTACAGCAGATGGAAGAATATAAATGTCAGAAAGCCTATATAGCATGTTCAGTTATGGATATGAAGGTTATCTTTACCAGTAAAAGAGGATCTTACTCACTTGATAAGTCAATGCCATGATTCCCTCTGTGATAGTGTGCAGGAAAGCCCCTTTTGAACTTGATCCTATAGCATAGGAGATTTCCTTATTTGAAGCATTAAAAGAATTTGAAAATATAAATAAGAAAGACCCAGATAGTTTCATAAAAGGGCAAGATGTCAACAACAGAAAAAATAAAGGGCAAGATGACAAGAAAACAAATAAGTTTTATTTTGAATGGGATCGCAATGGAGTTAGCCTCTTTCAGTTGGTGCAGATCACTTTGCCAGAAGCAAAGATTTTGACATATATACATGTCCAGCATAGCATATTCTGAAAATACTAGTTTGATCTACAAAAAGAATAATGGCAAAAAGGAGCCATATGCACATATAAGAAATTCACATCTCAATTTGTGTGTATGTGTGAATGTGTGTGTTTGAATATATATACATGCATGAATGCAGATGGAAACAAACATTTGATAATTTATTACAAAAGCATAAAAATAATTCTGGACGGAAAGTAAACATATAGAGAATCTTAATCAAGATATCTGCAATTTCCAGCCACATAAAGCACAAACAATCAGCCTGCATACTTTTCATGGACATGATATACAATTAAACATATAATAGATTTTTCTAAGAATTGCCACTCCTTTATGGTATCGTTTCTTGATTGCCAAAAAGAACTGGATTTGCACACCTGCTGCTATCAATTATCAAAAGCAAACAGGAATTAACATAAAGTAAGCCTGTTTAATCTATCGATAACCCTAAAACACCTTGGACCACAAATTTTCTAGCTCCAACACAGCAAAAGTATCAACGTCAACCAAGTTAAACTAAACATAGAATATATATCAAGAATACCATGTCAATCAACCATACAGATGAGTCTGGAGAATCAAGGTCAGTTGGAGATAAGTACTGGAGAGGAAGTTAAGCAAATAAATATTATTTATCTAAAATTTAAAGCATATCCCACAGAATTTTTCTTTAATAAAGTTTTACACAAATTACTCATGAAAATTTTTATTGAAAAAAAATGATGTATCTATGGCCTCAACCCACTCATTTTAATATACTACAGATTATATAGAGTTAAGCTAGATGCTTTTGAGAGCATTTGACCTGAAATGCTTCTTGACAAAAATCAACAACGACTCTCTTAAAATGAAAAATCCACATCATTGATTATGAATTACACTGTATAAAATATCTAAAACCTATAAATCACTTGTTTTGAAGGCCTCTTGCCTATATATCTAGTGGACACAAAGAGAATGACTGTAATATAGTTAATAAGCAAATTATACATATACAAATCAAAAATTCAACTGATTGGAATGCTTCCAAATGATTGATCAAATTAAAATATGATATCATACCATTAATTTTTTTTACTTTGTATATTTGATTCATAAAGAAAAAGTTAAAAACATGAATTTTGGTTTTTAGCCTATCTCAACATTGTAGATCATGATCAATGGTATGGATTCATTCTGAAAGGGTAAGCATTGGTTTTTTTCATTGGAAACCATCTGGAGCTACATGCTCGCAAAAGCAACCAGATATAGAACCAGGATATTCTATAGTGGGCTGATTGTTATGGTTTGTTGGTTAAGATATCATGGGACCCAGTAAAGCATTGTTCCAATCCTTTCTAGTCCAATGAGATATTCAGCAGTTAATGACCATAAGTGACTACATGAATTGCACCATCCAAGATTCGTGGGTGAACGAGGTGGATAACCAACCTCTAACGTATAGAAAAGGAAATTATAAGATGACACATCTAGAATCTCAGTCAAATGTGAGCCAAGCATGTGGTTGACTCGAGGAGATGTGATAATGGTTGTAATCACATCGATCAGGATTGCTTTACAGTATATTTATTAAAGAGATTTCCATTTTAACGAATTTTCTTGTAATGGAACTTGATCTGGAATGACAATGTGAGAGGTAGTAGAAACCCCCAATCTGCATAAAATAATAATCTTTATGATGTACAGAACATGTCAAACCTTTACATGTACAGATGCCATTACCATATAGAGAAGCAAACAGTCACTTACCACTGTCCAACCTTTCTGTTTATACGGCCAATTTCAGTAGCCACATCACCAGAATGGCTTCGGTTACATTCCATCTCAGAAAGCATATTAAGCTTCTCAATCAAAAGTTTGCCATCTTGAAATTTATTATCAGAAAGCAGACTGATCCAATATAAGAAAATATGCCATGTAAGTTCAAATTTAGAGCATAAAAGCAAAAAAATACTTTGTAATGGTTAACTCACAGACACTTAAGTGATAGCATTTCCCCCATCTCCACTGGAATTCTCCCACTCAAATTATTACTCCTCAAATCCAAGAGCTCCAACATGGTCAGGCCTCCAATCTCCTTAGGGATAACTCCTGAGAAATTATTCTTATAAAGCACACTGCATAAAAAAGAATAGTATTTATATATAACCCAAGAAGATAATAATGATGCTAGTGATGATAATGATATCAGCAAAATTTTTTATCTAAAAATAAACAGTACACCAAAATTCAACCAATTATTCCATCATTAAATATTTCCCAAAATTAGTTTGAAGTAAACAATTGCATATGATATATTATAGACGATTTGTTTCATGTGTGATATTATAATTAAGAAAAAGATTTAAATGGTACATTGATTGATATCATAATAAACATCATATTTGCACAAAGTGCATGTTCTTTTTTTTTTTTTTTTGGTGTGTGTGTGTGTGTGTTGTTGTTGTTGTTAGTGGGTGGGATGGGGGGTATAGATGTTAGATCTGCAGGTAGGGATGCACATAGGGAATCTGAACTTTTCCCAGGTTCGCTCATGTTTTAATAACTGGGCCCTGTCAGCCCCATTCAGGATTGTGTATTATTAGTGTTCCAGCATGCTTTATGGATGTGAGGCCAGTTGCTGCTGTAACCTAGTTTGGTTATAAAGCATAGTTCTATTAGATTGGTGTATGATCTTGGAAGGAGATCATTTATTGAAAGAGAAGTTAGAGAAGATTGATTTGAATACAATTGGGTTCAGTTTGTCAAGAAAGTACAGTTTCAGGTTCAACAAGATTGCTTTCCTAAGCAACATCATGACACCTCACTTTTCCACGTAAGTTGCAAGCTGCCATTAACACCAAAGATTTGCATGGTACATTATTTCTCATGAGGAGTTATAAGTTAAAACATCACACTAGATTACTTTAAACAGCCTAATTTAAAATCTATCATATTTTCAAATGATAAATCATGCAACAACATCTATTGAGTATAAGAAGAGAACCTTTATTGGTTTAGAACATTTGTTTAGATAATCTAAATTCTCTACAACAAGCAAAGAACTTTCCACAAACTTACTGACAATAAAAGTAGTTTGGAAGATGATAGTCATAAAAGTAGCAAAATGGTCAATAAGAAGTCTAAAGTGTTGCCATCCATAAAGATTACCTTTTATCAAGTCATCTATTAAGAGCCTACCATAACTAATGCCAACAGGTATTACTGCCATCTTTAACCAAATAGTTTCATGGTCATAGAACTTAGAAAGTGACAATACAGAAAATATAAAACCCACAACCAATGAAATTGTTTGAGTAGGTTGGACTACAGTACAAAGCAAAGATAAATCTTACAGAGATCTCAAATGGCCGAGTTTTCCAAGCTCAGGTGCCAGCATTCCACCCAAAGACATTCCTTTTAAGTCCCTACAAGTGCAAGCAGGTTAGATTTAGAATAGGCAACATATGTGCAAATCATGGCCAACAAGCTATGTTGTGCTTTTGATCAGGGCTAGGAAAACAACACTGCAGACATGTTCATGTATGAAGTTTTGATTTTTGATACCTTTCTCATTATCATAGGTGTACAGAAGAGGATGTTCATGACATTGCAAAGACAAAAATCTTCACCAATGACAGATTTTATATAAGCAGTCTATATCCCATGTTAGAGGAATAAATGACGCAAATTCATACATTCCCTTGCATAAAGAGCCAATTAACTTGCCAAGATATGCCAAACCAGCACCACATAGAAACAATGATGATATAGTCCCAGATATGCAAAAGGCATTTTTCCTTTTTCCTGCCTTTACAAACCCACATCATAATGTGCTATAGCATTATCAGTGAAAATTTATATTTTTAATGTTTGACGGTAACAGAAGCCAACAAACTTTGTATATTCTTTATGATGATATGTTTAAGAATTTGTTGGCATCATTTTTTCCATTTATTAACTTGAATCTGATCTATATATTCCTTCTCAGGCTTCCCAATACCCATCCATTTGTTTCTTCTCCAAGCTTTTGACTTAAAGCTAGAAGTGGAGGAGGATGAAATGAAAACAAGTTTTTAGAGTGCTGCACTCATCCCATGCTACCAAGCCTCATGACAAAATCTTGCAAGTTAGTGGTCACAGCAGGAATACCATGCTGATCCATATGTTTTGGTGAAGGGGAAGGAGAGTGAGACAAAAGGTTGCTGAAGATCGAAGATATGCAAGACTTCCACATCTTAAATAGTAACACTGAGTATAAAGAGGAAGCTACGGGGCGGCAACTACAAGAAAATGGTAGTACAAATGAGGGGGCTCAGAAACCTGGAAGGAAAATGTGGGAGGGATTTATTTAATGTAAATGACATGAGGCATGATCAAATTTAACAAAAACCGCTCACAAACTCAACACAATTTGAGGATTCCAGCCATGCCTTTTCTTTTCTTCAAGGAAAATGTTGGCAGCTTCACCGGGATTCATTTGATGAAATGTCAAATAAAGCAGAATAAGCCAATGCAGCCAATGAGCTAAGGACAAACACAAGTCTTTCATCCTCATGTGAATAATTCATATCGTGACAAGATGGATAAAAAGTTTCCCAAAGGTTATGGACCTACAAACAGGACAATGGACTTACAAAATCTCTACTTTACCATCAACGCAATGAACACCTGACCAATCGCATGGGTTGTCGGCCAGAGGGTCCCAATTTTCAAGGGCGCCGTAAGGATCGGCCTCCACTTTCGAGCGAAACTCCAACAAAGCCAATCCTTCGGTCCAAGCATTAGGGAAAAAGATTACATTAATGTCCATAACAGAAACTATAGTTATAAAGAAATGAAATAAAAATTATAAACCTTCAAGATTCAGCGACAGGCATTCATCGCTATGCAGGTGAAGCATCAAGACAACCCACAAGAACTTGTACAGCTGTAGCTCGAAAAGACTCCATCTACCTCCCATCTCTCTCAATGCCGCAAGCAGCGGCGATGACGATCCCCTGGAACGTCGAAACTCAACCTAATAGCCACATTCTCCTCTGACCCGAAACCGACGAGGGAATGGTGCCAAACAGCAACAATTAACTGTACTCAAATTCCTTCTATCTACGTAAAAAGCTATTGGGCAACACAAGAAGCTCATTTTTAGGTGGTGAAGTTCCGATTTCTGTCCCTATAAAAGCTTAAGATTTAACTTGGTCCTTAAGGGAGGAGAGGGGAAGGATTGTTTCAGAAAGAGAGAGTTCGGAGACTTGGAGTAGTGCAAGATACTTGATGAAATGCCGAAGAGAGAAGAGGGCGAGGATACGGAGAGGCGACCGTGATGGGGATTGGGGGGGGGTCGGGACTGAGAGGGGAAAGGAAAGGGAAAGCAGAGCAGCAAGCGGGGATTGCCGCTTTCTTTTTTCCTTGTCGGCCCTTTTTGCCGGAGTTATTGGCCGGATTTCAAAAACCTGCGCCTCCCTCCCTCCCTCCCTCCCGGTGTTCCGGTACTTTGTTTTTTTCTGCAGCCCTAGCGCCCTTATCCGTTTCCCTCCTCCTTTCTTCTTCCTTTATTTTCTTTATTTTTTCCGGTCCACTAATTTTTTTTTAAATTTTAAGATGAGTTAGGATTTTTTTTGTTATACTCATCAATTTTTTTAATTTTTATATTACTTAATTGGCCGAACGAAGGAAGCCTAACTTGCCTCGCCAGGTAACTGACTTTCGCCGGCGGCGGGAAATGGGCATCACCCGGGAACGGGGGGTTGGGGTGGAGGTGGGTAGGTTCCGCGCAACCGTCGGGATCGGACGCGTAAAACAACTCCATCCTCTTCCACCATTCCTAAGAGGAGAATTCGGATCCTTGACCGGGTTATCCACACCCATCGCTGTGCCAGATCCCCCTATAGCTTTCTCTATCACTCTCACTAATAGACATCATTAACACATAACAAGGGCGGGAAAGGAGAGCTCTAATCTCGGAATCGTGCTACTGCATGAGGATTGAGATCCATCAAACCAACACAATACACAACTGGGTTCCGCGATGGTGCTCTTGTAACATTTTTTTAGATCTCAGCCCTCCATTTTGAATTTTGATAGTGGAGAAAGATAATCATGATGCCATCCAGTCACCTCTTATGCTACTCGGTTCATGACCTTGAGCGGCAATGAAAGTGCCGCAGCAGCCGGCATGTAGTGAGGTAATGCAACGGTCGTTCGAACGGTGCAAGCTGCCTTACGGGGAAGGTACATGTTGGGTTGGATACGATCGACAACAGTGCAGGGGAGCCGCACAAGATGACATGGGGGGACGAAGAAAATGAGTGGACCGTACAGCTATTATCCTGGCCTTAGTCGGCCCACACGCGGGTCCCAACGCAAAGGGATATGATTCACTCCAGCAGACGGGCATCGAGGAGCGGCGATCGTGGCCTCGTGGGATAACAAGAATATGGAGAGGGGAAGAAGAAAAAAAGAATAAAAGAGACTTTACAATGAGAGAGGAATTTTGAGTTAAAACCAAGCCTTAAATCCGGTACTTTTGGTCATCCCGCCATCAAATATTATGAAAAAAAATGAAGCACCGTACCATTGCTCTACAAAAATGCGTTAACTATTATTTTATGAGACAAGCCTCATCAAACAGTTGATGTATCAAATTATTTACTACGATTAGTGACACTCAAATGAGAAACTAATTCTACCAAATGCAGATGGCAGTACAATGCATCTAATTTTGCAAATGAATTAGCTTTGTCCACAAGGTTTGGCACAAATTCAAATATGGTCAATAACTGCATCAGCCAAAATTTACTTCCAAGCTTAATCAAGTTATATACAAATTAAGTTGAATTGAATTTAAAGCTTTCATGGGTGAATTGAATTTTAAAAGTTATTTTGTTATTTGATCAAGTTCTTAGAGTCAAATTAGGTTAATAATAACTCAACCGCATGTTACATGCAACCATATATAAATTTTTAATAAATTATATACTAATACATTATGCAACTTGTAATCATTATAAAGATATAAAAAAGGTCATTTTATTAAAAAAATTAAATATCAATCAATGAGTGAGTTCCAATCATATATGTTGGTAAAGTCTCTCGTGTGAGTGCAAGAAAATGATGCTCAATCTTGTCTTACTTTTATATAGATAGATTGAATTTTGATTGATCAGAATCCAATCAACATCCAATCAAATTCTTAATTGATGGATTAGTGCGTATCTTTATGCCTGTAAAAAAAAAAAATTAATACCACCTGAAAAGGCATGCCTTCGAAGCTACGCGTCTGAAAAAAAGCACCTCAGGCCAAAAAAAATTTTATAATTTTTTTAAAAAAATTAGGCCATCTAGAAAAAAAAATGCCTTCAGAGCACCTGAAGATGCCCTCTTTTTTTATCTGCATTTTTTAGATTTTTTTAAAATTTTTTTTTCTAACTTGAAGGTGCCTATAGGCATTTTTTTTCTCAGAGGTAGCCTAGCCAAGCACTTTTTTTCAAGCACAGCAAGCTTTTTTTTTTCAACCTCAAAGGTATGCCTTTTCATCAAAAATTTGATCGAATATCGACTAGACTCCAATCGACCGAAGCCCAATCTATATATATATAGAGAGAGAAAGAGAGCTAGATTAGAGTACATTCAATCAGATTTGGATTCAAATTCAATCGATCAAAACTCCATAATAAATGTTCTACATCAATGATTCAAGTCGTTAGATGTGATCTACTATCTCAAAACTACTTGCACATAAAAAATCATATAATTTAAAGATTCCTAACCTATGATTCAAAAATATATTTAATTTAATTTTATTTAGACTGTCCAATTTTTGACTACTTAATGCATAGACTGATCTATAAACTAAAAATCTTTAAATCATATGATTTTTTATGTGCAAACAGTTTTGAAGTAGTAGATCACATCTAACGACTTGAATCATTGATGTAGAACTTTCATTATAAAATTATTTTGACCAACCGGATCTTAGTTCAAATCCGATCGAATATATTCTAATCTAAGTTTATCTATCCATCTATATATATCTCATTGCCAATAATATAAATTGATGATGCGTTCTGTTTATATTTATAGTAGCCATATATACAATAGATTTTCTAAACATAAATCCAGATAAATAATAAGAAATGATCAGTGAGAACCCCTTTGCCAAAAACCCAAGTACCACCAATCAGGTCCATCATCTCGAATGCCCACTTCCTTTGTTGCAGTCTCTCTCTCATGCGTGACATTCTCTTAACAAATTGGAGATGCATGTCTCCCAGAAACAATTTGAAATGCAATAACGGAAAAAATAGTGACGTTTCGGCCAAAGAATAACATGGCTCAACTTGCATTTATATTATTTGTATCACACCCACATTTGACCAGAAACACAACAGGAACGTGCATGTGCTTCTTCATTGACCCCATTTCAATACAATGAAATATTAAAATATATATATATATATATATATTTCAGACATGGTTTATCTCATACCATGGCCAATATTGCAATTCGAATGGGACAGATTTAGTAGCAAATATGAGTTTGCTTAATGTTTTAGAATTTTGTTTTTTTATATAATTTATATGAGAAGCAACCCCCAATGAAATTAAGAGAGAAGAAGAACGGAATCAATCATTCAAATATGTGAATAAATATTCAAAAATCCTTGGTGTCTACCACAGTAGCTACAGCATGACAGAAGAAAAAGCAAAGTGCAACAGGCAACAGTATATGTACGAAGTTTTACACTATATTCATATGAAATTTAATTCTGATGTCCACAACCATCCACATGCGAATAAGAATAAAGAAGTGACTACAATAGAAAATTTTATCTAAAACATGAAGCAGCAAAAAAACATATAAACCACACCTCACTGGAGAAATCAAGCAAGTGCTACATCCAGAAAGAGAGAGAAACGCCAAAATCCCAAGGTAGCAAGAACATTTATCATATCATGCAGTTTGTCTCCCAACCCCAAGCACAGAATCCGTTGCTTTTACAAAGACTATCTCGCCTGATATGAACATTGTGGAGAGACCATCTTCTCTTGTATGATTACCATTACCATATTACCTTGCATTGACCTGTGATACTTTGACTCCACCTACACGCTATTCAAATCCCTAACCAAAGATAATAGATACACAAATACTTACCCAGTCAAGAGAAACAACGTTGAGATGATAATATTACAATAGCAACTTGTTGAATTTTGACCAAAAAAAAAAAAAAGGAATATGAAAGTCAGCTCACATTGAACTAAATAGAAATGATGCTCACAGTTTTACAAAAAAAAAAGAAGTATATTACTTTGCACATCATTTTGCAGTTATAATTGAGTGTTTCTGGGAAAGCATATACTGAGTATATTGCCACTCGAATGCAGTTCACTTAAATAACACCGTGTTGGAGAAATCCACCACATTGCAAAGGTCTTGCTGCAGCTGGTCTTCTCTGAATAAAAGCATTTCTTCACTTTAATGGACAAATAAGTTTGACTTCGATACTCCTGGACAGTCCACATAATGGAATCAATTATTTAAGTTAGTAACAAGTTAGCACCCCTAAGGTATCAACTGAAAACAAGCAAAAAATAATCACGCTGCCAGCAAAAGACCAAGGATTTACAAATACAAACAAGGGATACATATACACAAAGCACCCTCATACATGGACACATATACACAGCAAAAACACAACAGAACATGTATAATAGAGATTAATATATCAATCGCAATGTTTTAAGAAACTGTCACCTTGGCTGCCTAGGTGGGCTCCCTAACAGCTGACTAGCTACTTGTCCTAATATTTTGCGTAAAGTTTGAGTGTGGCAGAGGAGATTGATTCATGAATTAGTATTTTTAATGGTGCTAAGTCAGTATCACTCATTAACATAATAAACTTTTCTTGGATTATAATTCCTTTTTTACTTTTCCTTTTCTTATATTAATTAGCTTTCTATAAAATAATTTTTGAACTACCTTGACCTCTGGGAACCTGTCTAGGCATCAGCTTAACACCTAGCTGTCTGTCAGCCACCTATAGTCTATCAAACCATTGTTCAATAGAACAAAATGTGGATAGGTAGAAAGAGAAGTGATGTAGCTCAAACTTATTTACCTCTGATAGATCATTCATCAGGTTCTGTCATTGATCTCTTCACAATCACCAATTTCCTTAGGCAGCTTCTCTTCTGTCAATGAAGTCTTTCTGCAAGACATGCTAAAATATGAGAAAAACATGAAGGACACAAGAAAAAGAACAAAAGACTCCTGAATATAATAAGCCCAAAAACCTGATGAATTTCAGTGCACTGCTCGCCCTTTCCTAACACATTATCAAAAAGCATTAGCATATCCCACTCCCAAAACATTTAGCGTGTATCAGTGCATCCCCTACAACATGATTTGTAGGCATATGGTGAATTCTTATTGCTTGTGTTACCATGGTGTGCAGCAACTGATCTACAAACTAAGATTGTAAAGAGTTTCCACAATTTGGAAATGCAGCAAATTTTCGTAGACCAAAAGAGGATCCACATCCGATGCAGGAAAAATATTGCATGACCAACAAGAATCTGCCACATGCACATTTGTATGGAGTCCTACAACTATGATCATATAGGAATCCAACCTCCATCCAGTTCACAAGGATGATGGTTAATAGGAAGAAAATCATACTATTCTTTGTGCTCTATCAAAATCTGCCATGTTCCCCAGAGGAATTTCCAACAGTTTCTTACAAGAAAAGCATCCAGCACCTTGATCTTTGGTCAATGGGACGAAACAATCTCTGCTTTCCAACCAAAGATTGACAGTGTTAACTTCTTTCTTTTAAATGGCTATTAAAACCTTGATTAATTTGAGTGTAACTGGATCCTTTAATTGACTTCTTATGAGAGTTCTTTCACTGCTCACTGAAACCAATGCGGTTGGACTGCAGCTTAGACTAGGCTGTACCATGTACCATGTGATGGGGTGCTTGCGTGCAACTCGTGTGGACATGATTCATGGGGAGAAATGGATTTGATCTATATCTCCATTCTGCAGTTGTAGCACAGTTGCTAGTTTGTGTTAGACTTCATAATGCTATAATAGTAATTTGGACTACATTTGCAGGTACTTAAATTCCTTTCTTTCTGGATTTAATGTTTGAGCTTTGAAAGTTGAGATTCTTCTAGAGGCCGCTAAGAATGTCAATTGGAAAAATATAAAATGATTAGGAGAAAAAGAGACATAAAACACGAAAATTCCCAAAAGTAGAACTTTCACTGTCAAAACTCAAGGATTTTATAGAACTTCATTGCGCAAACAAATATCCAGTGACATAAAGCCATTCCTTAAAACCTTTAAAAAAGAAAAAGTCATGAAAGTCACAATCTCATAAAACATACAGATCCACCAGTGGAATTGATATTCGGTTCTATATCAGGACTGTTGTCTTCCCTCACCAAAAACTGGGAGACAAATTTCTTCTGCAAGGCAAAAGGGGAAAGGAGCACTGATACATCAAAGCCCCAAAATTAAATAGTTCCACATACAGCAATTTATCAATTCAAAATACGAGTAGAAATATTGATTTTGACCTGTCTTAGTGGGATGTGCTTTGACTTATGAAGCCCATGTCAGGGGTTCAAGACGACCAAAACACAAGTGGAAATCTAAAATAATGTAAGTGCATACATACATTTGGTAATCCTGGGATTCTTTTTGTTTCTAGTCAAATCATCAGGTCTCCATCATTTTCTTTCTCATCGATTTCAACTTCTTTCCGCAAATTTTCCTGCATTAGGGGTAACAAATATAATAATTAAACAAAGGAAGCCATGGTGAGAAAAATGGTTGCTTGAACATCATAAAGGCAACCAAGAGGTAAAAATGCAGTTCTTAGTTAAGCTTCTAGGCATGATAGCAATATGGAACAGGCAATATACTAACAATATGAAAACAGTAAAGTCAAACTCAGATTGTATATAAATCAAATATTGTGAACAGATGCTTTTTATATCCTTAGAATTTTTTTCCAAATTCTGGTGGATCTTGGCCACTTTCATCATAAAAAGGGAAAAACGTATTTATCTGTTATCAATAGAAAAGAGAGAGGTGAAAGAGAAGAATCATTACACTAGGTAAAGCTTCGATTTCTTTTTCAATACAGTCCATCGAGTCCACTTTATCAGTCTCCATATGCTCAGCAACTTCCTTAGAAAGTTCTTCTACTTCAACAGATAAATCTTCTTGCGCACAGGGATCTTCTTTCTGCATCTCCTGCTGCATTGCACCAAAAGTTGCAGCAACTAAATTATCCAATCTGAATAGACAATAGAATCAAAAAAATACAAATAACAGAGAATGTACATTCTTACAACCCTAATTTCTAGGGCAAAAGTATCAATTTTCAGAAAACCTATCACCAAAATCGGAATTTGCTCTCGAGATTGCTTGCTAGAGATCGAAGCAAACGCATCGCAACATCCAAAATACAGATGAACATAACCAATTAGACATATATGGCAAAAAACACAGAAAACCTGTGGATCGACAGTTTTAGCCAAGGACTGGCCGAGCGAGTTGCCCAAATCAAGAACGATGCCTGGCAGTCTGTCGATGTCCCAACCAAGCACTTCGCACACGGCCCTCGCGAAAGCCCGGTGCGCTTCCCTCCTCTTCGTCTTGGAGATGGAGTTTGAGTGCTGGATGAGCCCGACGCAGTTGCCGAACCTCTTCCACTTCTTGATTCCCATCGTCCCACAAACCAAGCAGCTGAAGTCTCCCTTCTCCCAGTTTTTCTCATAGTACTCCCTCAACTCCCCATCGCTCTTGAAAAGACCCAACAAGAACTCGAAATACCCCTCCCCGGTCTCCTCGTCATCATCCATGGAATCCTCCTCGTCCTCGTCCGAGCCGTCATTCCTCGAGAAGAAGTCCTCGCAGGCCTTCAGGCCGCTCCGCTGCGCCAGATCCGCGGCGGCCCTCGCCTGCTCCTCGGCGGAGGCCGGAGGCCGGGGCTGGGAGACGGCCGGCGGCGGGGTGAGATCGGTCCAGGGGGACAGCGCAGCATTCTTTTCCGGCGTGGGATTGCACGGCCATTCTTTCACTTTGGCCGGGGGCTGGTCGGAGGCAGCGGCGGAGGTTTGCTGTTGCTGCTTCTTCCTTTCCCACTTCTTCTCCCACTTGGATTTCGACTTCTTTTTCTTCTTGGTTTCTTTCTTGAATGAGGCACAGGTGGCCGGCCGGAGGGTAGGCTTGGGGTGAGGGTTAGAGTTCCGGTGAGGGCCACGGTGCCAGAGGGAGTGGAGGTGGAGAACTTCGTCGATGTAGAGGCCCTCGAGGGCAGGGGTCAGGTAGCCAGAATCCATGGCATAAAGGGACGGGCGAAGCTAGGAAAGGGGCGAGCGGTATGCTGACCGCTCTCCTTGGAGAAGAAAAAATAAGGAAGCGGAGGCCCCAGCCACTCCCATAAATGCATTCGTTCGCCTTAATTTGTCACGGATACGGCAGTTACATTAAGGCTGAGTACACCGCCATCAAAGCTTGTTATCCTCCGAATTTTTTTAAAGCAAATATTAGAACTAAGTGCATTCCCATCTGCACACCACCAACACAACCCTGTATGGTAGAAATTACCAGTAAAAAAACCATATCAATTTAGAATAAATAATATTTAAATAATCAAAATATAAATTTTTTTTTTATCTATTGCACATCTAGGGCAAATTTACTAAATTAATATTTATTTTAAAATAATTTATAAAAATAATATTTTTTTAAAAATATTAATAAAAATACTATATAATTTAAAATCGTTCTTTCAAAGAATGATTTACTGTGCTGATTCAGTCAAAATGGATACTGCCCAAAATGAATGGTCTGTCAACTATACAGTCGTCCTATTATAGAGCATATCTATAAGTTATCCTATGATAGAACGACTCTACAGCTATAAGTTATCCTTTAAAAGGGTGATTTTGATACACACGCCACAACTCTACTAAGAATCATGACATTCATTGTCATTACCACTCCATATTACTATCCTCTTATCTGTATATTTTTTAACTCAATTATTTCTGATACATTCTTTGATGCCTATCATATTAGGATTCTAACAAAAATAATAGAACTATTTAAAGAAAAAATGATTGATTATAAATTTATTTTTTTATGAGCACTTTCTTGAGATATAAATTCAAGCTTCTTCGACCATGTTTATAGTTAACAGTATAGGATATCTTAATAATAATGGACAATCTCAATGTTCAACCATATAACCTATATCAAGATCGACAATATTTTTTTTTGCAACCAACAAAATTATAGCATATGCATTCAACTTTAAAAAAATTATAATATTAATTTTAAATTAATATTTTTATAATATTTGATTATTATAAAGTTTGTTAGTAAAAAAAAGTATAACCAATATAACTATCGAGAGGTGTATATGCTAAGATACTCAGACCTCCTCCGCATCCGTCTCTCGTAGATGCGTGTCACCTCTGGCTGACGGTGTGATAGCTCAGGTACAGTATCAACTAGTGGGAAAAGAGGTGCTATCGTGCTTGATCTGTCAGCATGTGCCTGACGTCTGCCTCGAAAAACCCTTAGTTTACCCCTACCTCTAGCCCTCCCATGCGCATGATCAACGTGCTGTTCATCAGGTCGGTGCGACGTATCTCCCGGCTTACTAATCCTCTATGATATAGATGCATCATCTACGAAAAGGTCGAAGTCTGAGAAGCCAGGATATGAGATTTGCTGGGCATCTAATGATGTACTCTAATCATCCATCGATGGCATAGTATGAAGTGGTCTATCCTTAGAGATGACTCTCATGGTGTTGAGAAGGCCGTCTATGACATCGGTAAGTGCTCGATCCTTGCATCCAATGATAACCGAATGAAAGCCGCTCCATGCCCGGTAGTATGGTGACGTGATCCGCTTAAATTATTAATATCAAAGAGAACGTGTTACTCAAGAAGGACAAACAATAATAACATAACAAAATGAGACAAAAAGCAAAATGTGCTTACCACAATGTCCATCACGCTGCTCGATGGATGGAATCTCATCTCGGGCTAATCCCTCGTCAATGGCAAAATGAATTATTTAGTGATGCTCCTATATACCACTGTAGATATGGATCATAATAATCTATAGTGGGGAGCATAGGTGGACATCGATAATCAAATCCTCCCGTAGCTCCCATGCATTAATATGCTCTCGATGCTATCAAATCCAATCATGATGATGCCGCCCTCGTCGATCTATACTGTGGAGGCTCTCCCGAGTGTCGCACGAGGTGGGGATGCCTTGATACATGCCGAACTATCGCATCACGCGCTCTGAACAGTAGATCTCCACGATGTTGAAGTAAATGAGAGGTGTGCGTGTCCTCCATATATGCTGATCCGATCGACATACCTCAGGCAATGTGGCCAGTATCTCCGATGTGTAAGGGACCTACACCATCTGATCATCGCACTGCTGGTCAAGCTGATCCCTATAATATATGACTATGTGCGGCACCGAAGATCATGCACCAGTCAATCGAGTCCTCCACCTATCCAAAATAAAGTTAATATATTAATCTATGAAAGTATTTAGTCATTTATCATAAAAAATTAATGCTATTGGTTATATACCTGCATCTAAGTGGATCAGCCGGGTTATGCTGTATCCCATCAAATGGATCCTCAATATCGGCATCGTCCTCACCTAACTGACCATGGCCTACTGCATCATCTCCCAGTGCTGGCGGTGGGCTCCTATCCTAGGGAGTACTCTATCTAACCGTTCAACATGTAAATGCTCCCATATCTAAAGCTGCAGTAATACCAACGGTCCAGCTATCTCATGCGCATTCGATCTGGCGGTCCTTTAGAGCTCGCAATACAAGAAGGCCAAAGTAGCGCTATCCCAACTCATCTGTCCACATGCATGGAGATCACGTAGCAGGGATAGGTATAACAACTGCACGTGGGAACCTAACTTATCGATGAATAGATGGCCACCAATAAGATATAAAATAAATGCTCGAGCATGCCGCTACACGGTCTCATCATTTGGGTAGATGGTGGAATGTATCGCGAAGCCAGTAAAATCTCAACGAAGATCCCGACAATATCGCCTCTGGCAGTCTAATTCCAAATAATTTCTCATAGAGATCCGACCAGATGATCTACGTAGTATCGCTGATGGCAAACCCATGCACCTATAATCCAAGGATAACGGCACAATCCTGCAACCTGATCGTCGCCTCCCCGATGCGAAGGTGGAAAGTATGAGTCTCCTGACGCCATCACTCTACCATGGCTATGATGAGGGCCCAATCTAGCTGTATGTCACAAACTCTATAAACTTCGTAAAAATCGACGACACCAAGATATGCTACGATCCAGTCATGTGGCCGTCAGGCACGCATTGCTGTAGAACCTCTATGCCTGCAACGTAGGGGCCTTAGGTCCTCTTCAGAATATATACGATCATTTCTGTGTTGGGTCTGGAGATAGTGCACATCAGAATCACAACCAGCCATACCGTATCTATCTTTACATAATTTAACAGATTTATTAATCATCATAAAATTTGAAGGGCATGAAAAAAAATATATAACAGATTCATTTTACTAACTATTGGGGATAAATCCCGCTCCTGCCGAAGCCCGGCCCGACGCTCAGCCCAATGTAACCAGTAGCCGCTGAAGAGCTTTAGCGCCAGGCGCCAGGCCGAGCCCCTACCACGGCCGAACTGCCTAGAGGCCGAACTCCCCTGCGCCAAGCTCCGGGCCGAACTCCTTCCGCCCGTCGAACTTCCCACGGCCGAGCTCCTTCGGACCGACCCCAGGCGAGCCCATGCAGCCGAACTCCTTCGGACTTCCCACGGTCGAACTCCTTCGGACCGACCCCAGGCGAGCCCATGCAGCCGAACTCCTTCGGACTTCCCACGGCCGAACTCCTTCGGACCGACCCCAGGCGAGCCCATGCAGCCGAACTCCTTCGGACCCCACGGCCGAACTCCTTCGGACCGACTTCAGGCGAGCCCAAGTGGCCGAACTCCTTCGGACCGACCCTAGGCGACCGAACTCCTCAGCGAGCCCTGGCCGAACCAACTAGCAACCGAAGTCCTTCAACTGGCCAGCCGAGCTTCTTCGGGCCTCTCAGCGGCCGAACTCTACAGATGGCCGACCCTTCAGCCAGACGAACTCCCCCAGCTTCCCCCTCGGCCGAACTCTGTTACAAGTCCGAACTCCATTGGACGAACTGTCGCCTGCAGCAAGACCGGACGGCGCCTTCCTCTCCGTACCGGACTCCATGCGGCCCACGGCTCGCCGGTATGGCTCCCACGATCTACCGGACGACGCCTTCCTCTCCGTACCGGACTCCATGCGGCCCACGACTGCCGGCCCACGGCTCGCCGGTATGGCTCCCACGATCTACCGGACGACGCCTTCCTCTCCGTACCGGACTCCATGCGGCCCACGACTCGCCGGTATGGCTCCCACGATCTACCGGACGACGCCTTCCTCTCCGTACCAAACTCCATGCTGCCCGACGACTCTCTGCCAGACGGCACAGCCGTCACCATCAACTAAGCTCCGCTATAAAAGGACCCCTCCCGACATACTAAGGCTAAGCTCTCTGAACTCTCGACTCTCTAAGCTCTCCTCCACATCTCTAAGCTCCGGAACTCATTCCGAGCACTCCATTACTGTTGGTCGGAAACTAACTTGACCGTCGGAGGGTCCTGCCGGAGCCACCACCCCACCGGTTCCGGACGGGACTTCGTTTTGCAGGTCCCCGGCGGCGCCCAGCGGCCTCGATTGCGGCGACCTCCGGCGGCGACGGATTTCTGCACCAACAGATTGGCGCCGTCTGTGGGAAGGAAGGGACTGAACCTTCGAGGTTCCCTTGTTCTTAAAGGAGTGCTCGGCGACGATTTCCTCCCCTGCTCCGGATCTCTCTTCTCCCTCTTCAGAATTCCTTCTCTGGAAAGAGGAAATGCCCCCCAGAAGGGCTTCGACGCGGCGCTCGACGGCTTCCGCGGCTCGATCCCCTCCGAGTCCGTCTGTCCCTGCTCCGGCCCCGGTGACTCAGCCCCCGTCTATAGCCGCAGTGGATACGGAGCAGTTCAACCAGCTCATCCAGCACGTTCGCGGTCTCACGGAGGCGGTGCAGGCGGTGCTGCACCAACAAGTCCCAGTGCCAGCCCGACCGGCGCGGGACTCTCCGAAGTCGGATGATCCAGTCCAAGAGCGACCGGCCTGGGCAGCCCGACCTCCGATACCCGGATTGGAGAGGCGGAGGAGGGAGAGCCCTTGTTCGGATCATGGATCGACCAAGGGTGAAGCCTCGCGCCCATCTCACCAGAAAGCCTTGGAGATCAGAGACCGTGAGGACCTGCTGGGACCAAAGGCTCTTGGAAATGAACCGGCGAATTGAAGAACTTCGTCCCCCCTCGCGTGGTGATGACGTTTGTGCAGACCCTCCTTTCTCGCAGAAAATCATGCAAGGAACCTGTTCCCGCCGAACTTTAAGCTCCCTCAAGTTCGAAAGCTACGATGGGACCTTCCGATCCGGTTCGACCACCTTGGGAAGCCTTCCGGGACGACGATGCTGCTTCACGGCGCGTCGGACGCCATATTTTGCCGGGCCTTTCCCTTCTACCCTCAAAGGGAGCTGCCAGGAAATTGGTACTCGGACGCTCAAGCCGAGAACCATCTTATCGTTTGACCAGATGAGTCAACAGTTCGCAGCCCACTTCATCAGTAGTAGGCGACCACGCCGAGGTTCGGATTCTTTGATGGCCATCAAGGCAGAAGGAGGGGGAACCCATCCGGGCCTACGTCACCCGGTTTAACGCTGCCGCGTTGGAGGTCCGAAACCTGGACCAATCAGTCGCCATGGCCGCCCTCAAAGGGCGGCCTTCAGAAAGAATGACTTGTTGTTCTCCCTGGAAAAAAGGTATCCCAGGGACTTCGCCGACCTGCTAGCTCGGGCCGAGAGATACGCCCGTGCGGAAGAAGCCTTCAAGCTGAGGGACGAAGAAACCTTAAGGGAGCGGCTGACAGGCGATAGGGAGCCGAATGAAGTTCGGCCGCGCTCACGGACTCCCTCCGGTAGCAGGCGGGCCCGAACCCCTCGAGCTTGCAGAGAAGCGCGAAGAAGCCCACCTCCCAAAGGATTTCGCGACTATGTCCTCCTCAACGCTCCCCGAGCACAGATCCTCACCGAAGTTAAGGAACCAACTCCCCAGACCAGAAAGGTTACGGTCTCCCCCAAACAAACGTGACCGAAGCAAGTACTGCCTCTACCATCGCGACCACGGCCATGACACTGAGGAATGCATCCAGCTCCAAGATGAAATCGAGGAACTCATCAGAAAGGGGCGGCTGGGTAGATTCATTCGACGCCAGTCTAAAGATCGGTGCAGGGCGCTGCCGTAACGAGAAACAACAAAGTCGGCCGCCTCACAACGTCGTCAACATCACTCCAGGATCCAGCGTCGAAGCCAACAGAAGCACGCTTCAACGCAAGGAAGCTCGAATGAAATAGGAAAGGTCGTCCGCGTGGAGAAGCGCGGAGGAACGATGCTACTACCACGACCCTGGATCACAGAAAATTCAGAAAAAATTGCCAGTAACTTCCTTTCAATAAAGTCCTTCCCTTTCAACAGTGTATTATTTTTGGGCGCCAAAAACTATGTAATGGCTGGAAAAGAAGCAGTCAATAGTCGCCGTGTTAGGAACAGGAGGAGAACCTCGTCCTAATTCGAGCGGCAACCTCGGCCAGAGATGAGATCTCTCCCGAGGGCAAAGTTCGGCCAGAGATAAGATCTCTCCCGAACAACAAGTTCGGCCAGAGATAAGATCTCTCCCGAACCGCAACCTCGGCCAGAGATAAGATCTCTCCCGAGGGCAAAGTTCGGCCAGAGATAAGATCTCTCCCGAACAACAAGTTCGGCCAGAGATAAGATCTCTCCCGAACAACAAGGTCGGCCAGAGATAAGATCTCTCCCGAACCGCAACCTCGGCCAGAGATAAGATCTCTCCCGAGGGCAAAGTTCGGCCAGAGATAAGATCTCTCCCGAACAACAAGTTCGGCCAGAGATAAGATCTCTCCCGAACAACAAGTTCGGCCAGAGATAAGATCTCTCCCGAACAACAAGGTCGGCCAGAGATAAGATCTCTCCCGAACCGCAACCTCGGCCAGAGATAAGATCTCTCCCGAGGGCAAAGTTCGGCCAGAGATAAGATCTCTCCCGAACAACAAGTTCGGCCAGAGATAAGATCTCTCCCGAACAACAAGGTCGGCCAGAGATAAGATCTCTCCCGAACCGCAACCTCGGCCAGAGATAAGATCTCTCCCGAGGGCAAAGTTCGGCCAGAGATAAGATCTCTCCCGAACAACAAGTTCGGCCAGAGATAAGATCTCTCCGAACAACAAGGTCGGCCAGAGATAAGATCTCTCCCGAACCGCAACCTCGGCCAGAGATAAGATCTCTCCCGAAGGCAAAGTTCGGCCAGAGATAAGATCTCTCCCGAACAACAAGGTCGGCCAGAGATAAGATCTCTCCCGAACCGCAACCTCGGCCAGAGATAAGATCTCTCCCGAAGGCAAAGTTCGGCCAGAGATAAGATCTCTCCCGAACAACAAGTTCGGCCAGAGATAAGATCTCTCCCGAACAACAAGGTCGGCCCAGAGATAAGATTCTCTCCCGAACCGCAACCTCGACCAGAGATAAGAATCTCTCCCGAAGGCAAAGTTCGGCCAGAGATAAGATCTCTCCCAACAACAAGTTCAGCCAGAGATAAGATCTCCTCCCGAGCGACCGGAACAATCTCGGTTAGGAACAGGAGGAGAACCTCGTCCTAACGCAAGCAACCAACCTCGACCGCAGGAGATAAGATCTCCCCCGAGGGAAGCTCGGTGCAGGAGATAAGATCTCCCCCGAGCGCGCACTTCACTTCGGCTGCAGGAGGTAAGATCTCCCCCGAGGGAAGCTCGGCCGTAGGAGATAAGATCTCCCCCGAGCGCGCACTTCAACCTCGGCTGCAGATAGGAGGTCTCCCTCGAGTCGACTTCAACTGACGAAGATAATGTCGCCCCCCGAGGAGCTCAAATCCGACCTCGACCGAAGGAGGCGAGTCTTACTTACTTCGGCTTCAACATCAACTTCATCGACTTTAGCCGGAAACGAGTTCCATTTCAACTCCAAACATCGACTGAAGATGAGGTCTCCCCCAAGCTCAGCTCAACTTCAGCGTCAATCTTGTGGAGATGAGACCTCCCCGAGCTTCAGATGCAACAAAATGCGGAGCCTGGAAGAAGACTTCGGCAGTCGCCTGTTTTTGGTACTCCCTTCCTTCAATTTTTGAACTCGGGAGTGGGGGGGCTACTGTTGGGGATAAATCCCGCTCCTGCCGAAGCCCGGCCCGACGCTCAGCCTAATGTAACCAGTAGCCGCTGAAGAGCTTTAGCGCCAGGCGCCAGGCCGAGCCCCTACCACGGCCGAACTGCCTAGAGGCCGAACTCCCCTGCGCCAAGCTCGGGCCGAACTCCCTCCGCCCGCCGAGCTTCCCACGGCCGAGCTCCTTCGGACCGACCCCAGGCGAGCCCTTGCAGCCGAACTCCTTCGGACTTCCCACGGCCGAACTCCTTCGGACCGACCCCAGGCGAGCCCATGCAGCCGAACTCCTTCGGACTTCCACGGCCGAACTCCTTCGGACCGACCCCAGGCGAGCCCATGCAACCGAACTCCTTCGGACCCACGGCCGAACTCCTTCGGACCGACTTTCGGCGAGCCCAAGTGGCCGAACCCCTTCGGACCGACCCTAGGCGACCGAACTCCTCAGCGAGCCCTGGCCGAACCAACTAGCAACCGAAGTCCTTCAACTGGCCAGCCGAGCTTCTTCGGGCCTCTCAGCGGCCGAACTCTACAGATGGCCGACCCTTCAGCCAGACGAACTCCCCCAGCTTCCCCTCGGCCGAACTCTGTTACAAGTCCGAACTCCATTGGACGAACTGTCGCCTGCAGCAAGACCGGACGGCGCCTTCCTCTTCGTACCGGGCTCCATGCGGCCCACGGCTCGTCGGTATGGCTCCCACGATCTACCGGACGATGCCTTCCTTCCCGTACCGGACTCCATGCGGCCCACGACTCGCCGGTATGGCTCCCACGATGACTCGCCGGTATGGCTCCCACGATCTACGCGACGACGCCTTCCTCTCCGTACCGACTCCATACGGCCCAGACTCATCGGTATGGCTCCCACGATCTACCGGACGACGTCTTCCTCTCCGTACCAAACTCCATGCTGTCCGACGACTCTCTGCCAGACGGCACAGCCGTCACCATCAACTAAGCTCCGCTATAAAAGGACCCCTCCCGACATACTAAGGCTAGCTCTCTGAACTCTCGACTCTCTAAGCTCTCCTCCACATCTCTAAGCTCCGGAACTCATTTCGAGCACTCCATTACTGTTGGCCGGAAACTAACTTGACCGTCGGAGGGTCCTGCCGAGCCACCACCCACCCGATTCCAGATGGGACTTCGTTTTGCAGGTCCCGGCGGCGCCCAGTGGCCTCGATTGCGGCGACCTCCCGACGGACGGATTTCTGCACCAACACTAACATATTTAAATGTTTACATGATATGATTATATAACAAATTAGTAAAAAAAAATATAACCTTTTACATAAAGAAAATCTATAAGTTACATGAAAAAAAGATAAATCAACCCCGTTGGGGGCATCTACGTTGGTTGTGTCCTATCTGCTTGGACAATCCATAATGAACCATATTTTGCCTCTCCATTGCATCCATATCTTTCGAATCCTCCTCGATTGTGGTCACCCCTTGCCAAGTCGTCTTTTAGATGGATTCGGTACGAGTCTAGGTGCAGTCCATGCAGGCCAATAATGAGAACTCTCTGAGGGTAGAAAGTAGGTGCATATGAACTATTCATAATAGAAAATAGCACAACAATTATCAACAAATTATTTTCAATCTAAGATTTCACTAGTACAAATAGCGAACAAATGGGAGCACGGGTAATGTAATAACTGCCACTTTCGATATGTGCATGTGCCCGCCCCTAAGTCGACTGTTTATATATAATCAAGTTCATCGGGCTATAATGTCTGCATCTCAACCGAATCTTATATAATTCGGTTGATTTAATTAACTTAATCACACCATGATCCCTAGACTTTAGCTGGCATTCATTTAACTTACATATAATTTTATTAGTAAACATTCTACCATCCTCCCTTCTCCATGCTGTATTGCACGTCGTACATTAAACCACTTCGATAAGCATTCAAAGAAAAGACGGACAAGTTGTGGTAACTAATAATGAGCGCACCCCCTTCAACATCTTATTGAAGCTTTCGGAAAGATTGGTATTCATTATTCCATACCTGCATCGATTCGTGACATGCGCTAGTGACCATTTACTCAAATCATTGAGTGGACTTCTTTGAAGGTACTGAAAGCAATTGGACCATGTTTTCTCAATATATTGCATACTGCGATCGAATTTTCAAGACTAGTTTTGCTCTGTAGTTTGATATAAAATAAGTCAAACATACCGCATCATGGAATCGACTATTTAGGTTTGCCTCTACATGTCTCAAGCACAATCTATGAAACCCATATGGCACTGTCCATCCAACAAACACATCCAAAATAATAGCTAGTATTTCTTTATGCTGATCTGAGATCAAGCCGATCCCCATTCAATCACGTGCCACGTAATAGCGCAAATGCCATAAAAATCGATGACCAGCTACTACGTTCTCGCATTCACAAATGGCAAATACCAGAGGATATATACTCCCATTTTCATTCCTTCCCACAGCTATCATCAATGTACCTTTTATATCATTGCATCAGTACTAATCAGTGGACGACAAAATTGAAAAGCCTTGAATGCATGGTCTAAATGCCCAAAAAAACTCATTAAAACATCTCGATATTTGGATCTGTTGAAGAAATTTATCAAATCTACCACGGTCTCCTCGTTGGCACGACAAACTGCAGTTAGCCAGGATCCGATGTGTTATAGGACTCGAACCAATCTCTAAACAGCTCATCGATAATAAACTGTTTAGCTATCCATGTCTTCCTGTAAGATGCCTCGCATTGCCATGCATCACGTACATAAGCCTGACAGGCTGATATGGATATAGATCTCTGCCTCACTGAATCCTCTAACGATATTGAATAATCATGCATGCATCAAGCTGTGGATGATTTCATATCACATCTACGTTCAAGCATGTGTGTGGCCCTTTATATACCATAATCTTCCAACACTATATCTGGTTTTGAAAATATGCCCGAAGATGCCACCTACAACTCTCAGACTA